>MU836641.1:0-25985 GCA_029204225.1 Diphasiastrum complanatum
GTAATCTTTTGTTTGTTTGGCACGATTTTGCTCCCAGAAACGCATTTCTGGGCAGCTATGATATATAATATATATGTATATATATATATAATATATATATATATATATATGTATATAGTTAACTTGTGTACACTTTTGTATGCATGGGTGAGGGTCCATGCATCCTCTTCCCCTCACCCATGCATACACTTTTTATAGCTAAAAAAGGTGGAGAGGAGGATGCATGTATGAAGAAAAAGATGCATGGGCCCTCCTCTGCAGCATGCATGCAATGAGCCTGCTCTATATCTCTTCTATACCCTATCTATGTATCTCTTTCCTATACCCTGCTTTCCCCCCTCTCACCCCAATTTGAATATCTCTCTCTCTCTCTCTCTCTCTCCTCTCTCTCCTCTCTCTCTCTCTCTATCCATCCATCCTCCTCCATCGGGCCAATGCAAGCACAAAAAGTGTCTTTTGTATCTTGTCTTTGCTATCGTTGACGATTTGTAACAGCAGAAGTGCGCTTGGTTTCCTTATCAAATCGTGATTATTTTCTTATTGTTTTCAAATGGTTTATGTCGGTAGATGATTACTCAGTTGTGGTAGCTGGCAAACGAATGCGTGGCGCTGCCTCTACATCCTCATCTCCACCTGCTACCCGAAGACGCGCCTCCACTACCGCACTAACCACTCCATCAAAACCGCTACTTCTTCTTCCGTGCAACCCCCCCACTCCAATCTCTGTTGTCGTTACCTCTCTTCCTGTTTCATCCACAACTGTTTCTATGTCCATCCCTGTTTCCTTCGTTGATACCACTCCTATCTCTGTTCCATTATCCACTACTCCGTCCATCACTATCGCATCCTCCATCACTCCTGCCACCACCGTTTGCTTCCATTGCATTCAATCCTTTTGATTCTCAATTGTCTCCAGACACTCTGGCGTGGATGCAAGTCATCAATTTTACACCCCCACGCCAGACACTTTTTGCTCCATCCTCACCTTCTTCCATACTCCACACCACCCTTCAGTTCCCCTCTGTTCCTCCCATCCTCTCGTTTGGACAAACTGTCCTCACCCCTATTTCCACAATTGCTTCTCAAACCCCACCTGCTTTGCCAACAAAGTTTGCCGAGGGCAACCAATCGTTGTCTGATGACGCATTTGTCCAAACAGTTTTTGTACCATCGCCAGATCGGGCTGATCCTACCGCCCCAGATGGCATCAAGTCCAATGAGAACCTGATAGAAGATGATGACGACGGTACTCCACAAGTCATCGAGGCCGATACCCCCTACCAATGTCAGTGTATCGCCTGCTCCCACAGACCTAACGACGACGTACCAGACTCTGGGGAAATACATCCTGGATGCAGTAGCAGCCAAAGTTATCTTGGAAAGCAGGGTACTACACCTGCCAACAAGCAACACATAGATGCGAGCAGAACTCACCAAGCTGCAGCACGAGCTGATTTTGACTCAACAACATGAACAAGAAGGGCACTAGGAGATCGCCAAGTTGCAGCAGAAGGAGGAGGGCCTCAATAATTATATCCAAAGCCTCTCCAAAGCGCTGACAGAGGCCTCCACAAAGGTGTGGGAGCTTCAATCCGAAGCGTCTCAATGGCTTGCTCCCATCCAGATGCAACTAAACCTTTTGGAAGCAGAAAATACGCGCATGGGGACGGAGGTCAAAGCCCTACAAGATGAAAAGCTCGCCTGGTTAGCTCAACCTGCACCAGACTCAAGGCCGGTTCGCCCACGATATCTGCCAACCGGGCCTTCCGAAGACCAAAGTCCCGTGGAGGAGAAAATCGACGAATTCCTATAAAGTATCTCCACGAGTCATCAAGAGGCGGCTGGCAGATATCGTTTTCAGCTCAGACAATAAAGGACAAAGAACTGCAAGCATTACCCGCCCTCCACCCATAACCATAATGGCGTCAGCAATTGTTCGAAAGAGACTCTGCGACCATCAGGACCTACGTGACGAGTCCGCAACAATTACAGGTGAACGCGCACTTCCTGCCATGTACACGACGATCCAAATGGGCGGAATGCGGCACCCCTCTAGACAAGATCACACTGCAAAATTTTAATTGGCCGATCATACCATCAGAATATGGGTGGACTACAGATGTAGATGCCAGAAGGGCTCTCACCATGTTCGAAAATCAATATATCAACTGCCCTGATCCAACAGTCCGTGCGGCAGCCACTTACACCCGGGACTTAGAACATTTAATGGGCATTGAAACAAAATGGGATGATTTTCTTCTCTCAATATTCTTTGATCCTAATAAGGCGCTAGCTTCCGACAAAGTCGAAGATCAGCTGCCAGTCGCTCGTGTATATTACCGAGTTGCATTCCTTGGAGATCCCTGACGCGTCGATTCCAAGCATGGGTCGATCAAGAATGGTTGACAAGAGTCCACAAGTCCTTCCACACGCCCAAGGACTCGAAGAAACTGGACCGTCTCAACTTCATGGAAGACGTTACGGGCTACCTGATCCACCAGAGGCGGGCAAAGAGGACGCTATACTAAACCGGCAGAGTGCCGAGGGACCGACACTACTTCAGGCCGTGGGTCCTGTTGGGGGTATTCCCAACAAAGTGTAAATAAATAAAATCGTCCAATAAAATGTGTTGCGAGGACATGGCATCCTGCGCGTATAAGCCTATGGCCCAATGAGCACGCAAGCCAAAGTGTAAATAAAATAAAATAGACTTGGGCCTTTGTAATTAAAATAAAACTTGAGGCCCAATGTCAATTTTAAACTTAGAGTTTACTTTTTAGAGTTGGGTCCAATTTTGGACTCACATGAATCTTGTGATTTTCAATGCACTTTTGTGGACCCTTGGATCAAGTTGGGTCCAAGATGAATGGATAGGATCAATGTGAATATTAGCAAATAGGATTGAGGGGCAAGGGCCTTCTCCATTTTATAAAAAGGTACCATTTGTACACTATTGGAATGCTTTAATAGAGAGGAGGAGACTGTACTATTTTGAGAGCTCAAGCATCCTCATATGCTAATCAATCTTGCTTATGCTATTGTTGTGATTGCTTGTTATTTCCATTTCTTTCATGCTTTTTGTTTGTGATTAGTTAAAGTTTCTCCATAAGCAATGACAATGAGCATTTGAGCTAACCTCCATCTCATCTCTCTCTCTCTCTCTTTCTCTCTTCTCTTCTGTCTTCCTCTTCTTGTGTATCCTTTCCTTTCACCCAAAAGCATGATGAATGTTAGTGTAGAGGAGTAGAGTTAAAGGAGGGTAGTGTTAGTGGTGAATAGAGTTAAGGGAGAAAGTAGGAAACTAACTAAAAATAGCATCTATGCATAGTTAGGTACCTATCCATTGATCTAACCCTTGTTGACAGGCGGGAGGGCTATACTACGCAAGATCTTTGACCCTACATAGGCCTGCATGGCAACTTTCGAGCCCACCTGTATATCTCTCTCTAGGTCCACTCAAACCTACGTGGCAGAGCCCGGTTTGCTTGCCATACAAGCCTATGGTAGGCCTGTATGGCAACTTTCGAGCCCACCTATATCTCTCTCTCTAGGTCCACTCAAACCTACGTGGCAGAGCCCGGTTTGCTTGCCATACAAGCCTATGGTAGGCCTACATGCTTGCCACATGGCAAACCTCAAGCTTGCATGATTTGCCATGTGGCAGACCTATGTGGCTGCATGCCTACATGGCTTGCCACGTGGTAGCTTGCGAGCCTCACCTCTTTCTCTCTATGTCCTCTCAAGCCTATGTGGCAGAGCCTGGTTGGCTTGCCACACAAGCCTATGTGGCAACCTACAACATGCTTGCATGGCAGACATGAGGCCTATGCCATGCCTATGTGGTCTGCCATGCAAGCCTATGGTAGGCCTACATGGCTGCCATGTGTCAGCTTTTGAGCCCACCTCTCTATATCTCTCTATGGGTCCACTCAAGCCTATATGGTAGAGCTCTGTTGGCTTGCCGCACAAGCCTATAGTAGGTCGACATGGCTTGCCATGTGGCAAAACCCCAAGCTTGCATGATTTGCCATGTGGCAGGCCTTTTTGGCTTGTCATGTGGCAACCTATGATAGGCTTGCTAGATAGTAGGCCTATGTGGCCTACTACATAGCCTATGGTAAGCCATGTGACAAGCCACACAAGCCTATGGTAGGCCTACGTGGCTTGCCACATGGACAGTTCCAAGCCTACATGGTTTTCCACGTGGCTTGCCATGTGACAACTTTCGACACCCAATTCTCTCTCTCTCTCTCTCTCTCTCTCTCTCTCTCTCTCTCTCTCTCTCTCTCTCTCTCTCTCTCTCTCTCTCTCTCTCTCTCTCTACGTCCACTGAGGCCTACGTGACAGAGCCTGGTTGGCTTGCCACGCAAGCCTATGTTAGAACTAAATGGTTTGCCATGAGGCAAACCCCAAGCTTGCATGACTTTCCATGGGGTTAGGCCTACATGGCTTGCCACGTGGCAGTATGTGACAGGCTTGGTAGATATCAGACCTATGACATGCCTATAATGGTCAGAACTTCAAACGGGTGGTGTCCACAGGTTCGTGGGCTCGACATGAATCCACTGGTTCATTCACAGCTCAATTTCATGCCGTTTGGCAAGGGGAATGCCACTAAATGGACTACTTTTGAACATTCATGGGAACTGGTCCAGTGTCGCCGAACGAAGTCCGTTTTTTTGGACCCTCTATTTCGTCCTATGCTGCACACCGAGATGAACCTGCAGGACTAAATTGGGCTCCAAACGATTCAGTACTCACACAAAAATGTGCGTCCAAACCAAAAAACCCTATAAGCAATTCCTGGGATTCTAAGCCCGTCAAAATTGGTCGGATTCAGTAAAAAACGGTCAGAACTTCGGATTTTTTGAAGACTTGAATTTTTCCGAAGACTAGAATTTTTTCAAGACTCGAATTGTTGGAAAGACTTGAATTTTTTCGAAGACTTGAATTTTTCCAATGACTTGAATTTTTTCAAAGGATTGAATTTTTCCAAAGACTCAAATTTTTCCAAAGGATCGAAGGACAATTTGTACTGTCAAGTCAAATTTTTCAAAAGACTAGAATTTTTCAAAAGACTCAATTTCATCAAAAGGCTCGATTTTTTTCCCAAAGACTCGAATTTTTTAGAAGACTAGAATTTTTCCGAAGACTCAAATTTTTTTAAAGGCTCGAATTTTTCCAAAGACTTGAATTTTTCCAAAGACTCGAATGTTAGATATTCGAGATGCAAGATGTGCGAGATCGGCCATGATCGAAATCATCGGCCGCCACCTAGATCGGCCTCCATTGCCCGTCAACGATGGGCACTCTTTACTAGTATATATATATATATATATATATATATATATGTATGTATGTATGTATGTATATATGACCTTGGAATGTCCTTTTTTTTTCATATGGGTGTCAAACAACTCGTCTTCTGATGGGGGTTTGGATAGTAACTTTTGTAAATATTTCTATGTATCGTAGGAGCTTCCATATTCATGATTATTATTCTTTGGTCCCAGGTTCGAACCTCCCCTTGGAAACCAAGAAGCATATTCATGATTATATGTAGGTATTATTGATTCATTGATTCATAGGGATGGGCCTGTGCTCATCAAACTGTCATGACCGTGTTATGTGGAGGCCTTTTGGCAAAATGCCAGAGCTATGGATATCTGGACCCGGAACGCCCTATGCATTATGTCTATTGCTGATGCACTAATTAGACATCCTTGTCATTACACATTTGTGAGATGGTTTTGAGTGCAAGGATTTTTCTTTTTTCATTTGGATCAGCTTGGTTTTGAGAATAGGATGTGAAGATGAAATATCAAGAGCATCAGTCAAGCAATGTGATTCCATGCATGCACACATTGATATGCATATGCTCAGACTTGATTTTGCTTCATTTAAGTGTAGGACCTCCAGAGTACTTTTGAGCTAATTGATGTACCATAGGAATCAACCTGAAACCCGAGGGCATTCATAGCATCTGAAATTTTGGCATAAGCTCTTTGGTAGTCACCCTCTTGAAAAACTACCTCCATTTAAGATAATGGTCATTCACTTTTTCCATGTCTACAGATTACATTTTTTGGAATTACACCAGTAAAACAAATTGGGAAACTCCTTATATATGTTCGACGTATATAAAGGGTGTGCATTGGTCTTGTGTGAAAATTTATCATGAATCACTTGAACTTCAACAAGTTTGCCTTGAGGTTGTCGAGGCACTGACCTGCTTGCAAAAGAATCATTTTACATGTCAATGTGCTTAAAAGCATAAAACAACAGGGGGTGCAACGTGTGGACCATATGGATGGGTCTGTGGAAGTAATCCCTCATCTCCTACCAAATGTCTAGCAACTTCTGCCTCATGCAAAAACAACATAAGATGTATTACAATCATTAGTTTTTGTCATTCAAATTTAAAAATTGAATAAAAATACATCATAGATAAGGGATTGCAATTGGACCTGGTCTCTTCTTAGCGAGATTTGGTCATTGCCTCTTCAATGTCGTCCATAGACTTGTATATGAGATTAAGAGTGCACCCATATTGGTCTACTAGGTGCAACACGTAGAATATAGGCCTCAACACCTCAATGAGCTCTAATGTTCATGCCCAAAACTCATCTCCAAACATAGTCATCTAAAAATGAGTTCCATCTTCACTATGACCTATGAACTGGTCGAATCCATGGCTGAATCCAAGGTTAGCCTCCATCCTCCTCAAATGGTATTGAACAGCCACCAATCGCTCGAGAACCATGAAGTAGTAGCCAAACCTAGTGGGTGCCGACTTCTTGAGATCTAAGGGCGAGAAACTACGAAAAAAGACTAGCACGCACATCTTTCTTATAACGAAACTGACCATGCACATGGCCTGAGCTGTGATATGCAAGACAAACACCCAATACAAATTTATTATGGGTCGAACAATGCAAGGAATGACAACCATTAACCCAACATAAAAGATACGAAAGAAGGCTAAGATAATATACCTCATGGATCCACGGAAGTGCTAAAATATCATGGACTAGCATATTGACAGAGTTTGCAGCACATGGTATCCACACAATGGAGGGGTGCTCGTGAATTAACAAGTCTCCTATCTGTTTACAGTTTATTTGTGACATTTTCTGTGACAACTTGAACCACGTGTTCGGCCCCAATTCTTGTATAGATGAGTTCACTACATCATAGATGTACTCTATATTGATAGTCGCACTTTCATGAGTTGCATCCACTCCTCGTAAAAAGATAGTGCCAAGAGGGCAAGAAACCATGATGTTCACGATGGATCTTTGACGAGTGTCAATCCATCCATTGGACAATATTGTTGTCGCGCAGCTCAACTACTAAAGACGACTAAGTGAAGATGGCCGACATATCGGAGTTGGACGAACTATCGGGTAGACCCAACCTGGACGACATATCGGGGAAGCCCGACTTATCGACCTCCTCACGCTCATCCTCTATACCGCGTAACCAACTTGACAATGACAGCAGCCACGATCTTCTCCTTGATGGCACAACGGCTCCACACTATCTCTTGTACACTCATTTGCATAAACATAAATAGCACATAGATCACTTTAACATGTACGCAATTGATCAATGATCAAGAACACGGATTATTGAATCCGATGAGACAAACATAGGAGATGATTTCATGCATTGATTCTCCTCTTCAAACGGATTGTCAGTAATAAGCTCATAGCTATTATTGTTTGTAGTTAGCTTTGTGAGCACGCGGTTTCACTCGTTATTGTATTGTGCTCACCTGCATCATTGACTTGTATTTCGTTACAATCAATCTGAATAAAGTGCTATCTAGTTCTGCATTCAGGTTCTGTCAGTATGTGCAATGCTTTCTGCTCTCTGTCTGACCCTTTGATTGCTTTGTCTGATTGTTTGCTCTTGCTTCCGCTATCACCTCTCACCTAGCTCCGACATCCTAGCAACTCTCTACAACATCAGAGATCTCACTTCCAAACTCCATTTGAGGAAAAAATTCTTCACTCCTAGAATGTTTGATGCAGATAGTGTTTCGAGCCATCTCAACACTTTCAAGAACCTCATGGAGTAGATGACTGCAATAGGATTAGTCATTGAAGATTCAGATGCAATAATGACTATATTATCGAGTCTCCTTGATGCCTATGAAACCTGAGTTATGGCTATTTCAACCTTGCTGGGGAAGTGTGAGAAGTTCCCTCTGTGCGTGCACTATTGGTAATAAGAGGCGAACACAATAATGAAGTTAAGTTTAGAGCTAGGTGCGCAGTGATAGCGGGAGCAAGAGTAGACAATCAGACAAAGCAATCACAGGGTTAGACAGAGAGCAGAAAGCATTGCAAATACTGACAGAATCTGAATGCAGAATTAGAAAACACTTTATTCAGATTGATTGTAACGAAATACAAGTCACTGATGCAGGTGAGCACAATACAATAGTAGACAAAATCGCGTGCTCACAAAGCTAACTACAAACTGTAAAAGTTATGAGCTTATTACTGACGATCCATCTGAAGAGGAGAATCAATGTGAAGTAGCACGAGAAACAGTGAACGCTAAAAAATTGCTTTAGTTGATGATCGTTGATCTATATTATAATTACTTAGCAATTAGTTACTTAACTAGAATACAACTTATTGAGCATGTTAGATATGCTGACTCTATACATTGATGATTGCATGTCAGTGCCCAGTGCATTGGGAAGCACAAAATCTATCTACTTAATTTACTATGGTCCTCCTTTCCAACTGTCAATATTTGTACAAATCAGTGTGAAAAAAAGTTGGCAAAATTCGTAATTGCTCTGATTGCATGCTAGTCTTTTTTTCTAATTTGTGGTACTATACTTGCATGGATTGATGGAATGTAAATTTGGTGAGTGTTTCTGACATGGATAGATTTATAGTCGATTTGAGTGGTCATACGCATGTGCTTTGACAGTTGGGTCACAAAATCTGGGATATTGGTTGACAAATAATTCGGCAAAACTGTAGTTTACGTAAAAATTTCATAATGACGTTTTATGACTGATGTAGTGTGCTTTGCATGCTAGACTGACATTAGTTTAGTGACATTAGGAATCGAACATTATTTCGATTTTTCGATTTCAATTTTCTTTTTTTGTACTAACAGTATTTTTGTCAGAAATTTTTAAATTACGTAAAATGAGACAAAAATCGAGTTTTGCCAAAAAAAAATTGAAACTTCGGTCATTTTTTTTGTTATCTATGGAATGAGTTTAGATTAGTGAATTGACTACATTGAGTTTTTTCAGTTAAAGATAATCATAGTGTTTTCACTAAGGCTAAATTATTTCCCAATTATAGATTATTTAAAATTGATTGAAGAAACTGCAAAAAACATTGTTCTCTGGTACATGGAATTTGCCGACAGTTTTTACTGTATGACATTTAGCTTTTGGAGTAAGGGACGTCGAAGTTGAAAGTTAAGATTAATTTTTTTTTCTTTTTTGTTAATTTCAAATTTGGTTAAAATTTGAAATCGGTTACTTGTCTGATATATTTCTAATCGATATTGATCATTAGAAGTAGGTCATTGAACATTTGTGCAAGATACTCGTCAAAATTAATTTTGAAACGTTCAAACAATATGAGATGACCAGACAAAATGAGTGGTGACAGAACTCTTTATCCGGACAGGGAAATCTTGTTGGAAGAGTTACTAAAGCCAATTTTATTGGAAAATTTATAGTGGATAGGAATTGATCAAAAGTAAAAAAAAACTGGTTTCATTTCATGTTTGAATCCTATGGTGAATTGTATGCAAAAGGTCAGACTAGTATTGTTATTCATACTAGTGGATGATTTTTGTATATCGGTGATTCAACCCAGGTATAGGATAGAAATGAAAATTTTCAAATTTTTTTCTACAATAATTCACTTTTTTACATTTAGTAATGTCTTTACATTTTCTTAGTATCTTAGCTGTAATACATTTTTAGGGGACTGAAAATCCTAAGGGGGAAAGAAGGGTGGACATCAGAGGTAGTAAGTGTGTTTGAGAAATGTATTTTGCAGTTAGGATTTTGGAAATCCTTGGGAATAGTTGCTTAATACGGGGCTGGATAGAATTCATTTAGTTGAATTCTTAATTGATATCTTTGTAACCATTGAGTTTATCCGCAGTTTCAGATGTCAGTCGTGATATTAGAAGTGGAATCTAATACATGGATTACATTGGATTTGTTAGTTGACATAAACTTATCCCTAGAGTTGATGCTCTTGGATCAGTAGGGATTTGAAGCGTATCACTAATGAGAAAGGGTTGAAATGTAATGTTGAACCATGTTAATTCTTCTCCTTAAATCACAGGGTTAGGTATGGATCTGCTGTTGTATCCATCTGAAAGACATGCCAATCATTCAAATAAAGGAATTCTCCAGTTTTTGGGAACAAGAGATAATATCCTATATGGACTATAGGACAACTAGATGATCAATGGATCTCTAGAATATCATATAAGGCGGTTAAAGGTTTTTTGAAAGGAAGAGCTGGTGGAATGAGACATCAGTAATTTTGGAAAGGAAATTCTAGGACTATAAAGATCTGATTATCAATGGAGTATTTTAGTACCTAGTCACAATATGGAAAAAAGTAGACCATTGATTAAATGTTGGGGTATTTTAAAAAAAAATTGAGGTTTAATCTAGATTCCAAATGGGTATCTCACTATTTTCCCATAAATCTGTTTTTTCCTTTTTTGATTAATCCTTTACTTCTTAGTAATTTCTTGAATATTAGACATCAAACTAGTTTATATTATTCTTTCCAGCATGAAGTTATTCTTCTAAAAGACTGTTATATCATATGAATTACTACTTGTATGAATAGACTTGGAATTCAGATAAATCCTACGGGGAGTGTGTTCAACTTCTTAAACCCAGGATATCTCTTTTGCATAAATGGATTTTAGAAGAATGATAGTTATTGTCACTCGGGTTGAAAATATTTGAAGGCAAATGATTCTAATAGAGTGAATCCTTTTCTGTGAAAGACACTTATTACTGACTTTTCATAAATTTAGATATCTTCATATATTATCTTTCCAGTTAATTTTTATAGAAATTGATAATTTTTTTTGAAAGGAGGGGTGAAGTGATGGGATAAAATTCTATCTGAGGATCTGTTGGTTGCATAGTTTTTGGAAGAGAACCAGTTATTGTATAAAGATGGGATTTTTTGGAAGTAATTTCGGGTAGATTCAAAGTAAGATACCAAATTGGAACTTTTCAAATAAGAGAAATTCTTAGGGATTGTGTAAAACATTTGGAAATAGAACTGGTTTGAAATTTGGATCATTATTTATAAGTAGTACAGTGAAATGTCAAAGGTTACTAATTCCATTTTGATTGGAATAGGAGTAAGTTTGATCAAAGTTTAAGTCTGGAATGTCTATATTAGATCAACCTAATCTTAGTTGAAGACTAGGATTAGGAAAGGGTTGATTGAGTGGAAGAAATTATGTTATTAGAAGTTGGAAAACTGGTGAGAGTGAATATGTTATTTGTCTTAGAGATTTTCCGGTTATGTTATTTACTCATGAGAAATAGAAATTCTTTTAGTAGTTGAGTTACAAGATTCTGAGTGAGATATGTGAGTAACATGTGCGGATTTTGGAAGAATCTGCCAGATAAAAACGTGTTTATATACTAGGTCATAGTGAGATTATTCACATATGTGCTATAAGAATCTATTGTGTATTCTTGGTTACTAGGGTTATTTGGTGCACTTAACCTAGTCGGTGAACATGAACATATGATCAAATATTGTTGAGACAAATACTTGCAAAGTTAACGGATCGTTCTGTGGAAGATTTATGAGTTAACTTATAAAGAATTTGGATAAGGATCTAAATGTGGTGTTATACTAGTATAATTGAATTATGCACCTATACATTTAAATTTTTTGAATCATTGGCAATTAACTTAGTAATTGGTTACTCCTGGTTGAAGTTATTTGGTAAAATAATCAGTGTGAAAAGGATTCACCAAAGACTGATAGTTTTAGGTTATATTGCTTGTAAGATGCATGATCAATGAGTCATCATGATTCATCAGTTAAAATTATGTGCATTGAATATACAATATTCTTGGTATAGAGTATTCCTTTGTTAAGGAATAGACTCAGTTCATTACTGATTGTATCTCAGAGAGCATAGCAAATCATAATGATTTCGAGAATAACAACTAAATTTGTATTCAGCAGGACTTTGGGTATCTAGATTTGATTATAGACGGTAATCTAAATTGGCAAAAATTTTGAGAGGACAAGCAATCACAGATGAGAGGTATGCATGTTATGCCAGTTACAAGTGAAAAATTCTTGTAATCATATTCAACTCTTGGAGTTCGAACCAACCAACGTCATGTGGCGTTTTGGAGGAGTGCTTTCACAGGTATGATCGACAATGGCATTGCCGAGTCAGGTGATAGCTGCATTGACACACACATCTGTAGCTTGGAAATTTCTCATTCAGAGAGAAATATAGACTTTTTTGTTTCTGCAAGTGCGAAGCGAGATGAACCTGCTCTTTCAACATGATTGTGTATCATGACCCTAGAGTTGCTAGGCATGCAATAATATACATTTACTGCACATGATTGTATGCAAATTGGTTTTCTCTTGCAATAAAAACACTCCAAAGTCCCATATCCATCAGTAGACACTCCCAATGGTGGTCTACATTTCAGCTCGCCAGTCCAACATTGTGGATTTGGTGCACCAGACAATCCGGGTGATCCACATAGTCCATTTATACACTAAAAAATACCACCACAATGGTTTTTTCTTATAGTGCCTAGAAAACTAACATGTATTGTCACTGGTTTTGTCCAACAATGACCATCATAACATTGCTCCATCCTAGTCATGGGAGATTTGCCACTTGCATGAAGCATAGCCAATTCAAATGCAATATTTCCATTGTAATTTGCAGGAAGCTCTTTCACTTTCTGTACTATGTTGCATTGCTTTAGTAATTTTCAAGGAACACTGCTATGAGAATTATTTTGCATAATTACATCGATGATACTATTCTCAATGTTTTCAACCTTTTTGTCATTTGTATCCTCAATGTCGCATAGATCAATAACAACTCTGTATTTGGTATTATTAGCGCCTTGTGAATCACATGAAATTGTCTTTGCCACATACACAGATGACAAGGTACTGTCTAAGATGTAGTAGCTCAATGAGCCAAAATCTTGCACATGGTCCTATGAGACCAAGTCATCTGAAGTGCCTTGAGTGGCCACCATTGCAAACAACTCGATTTTTGTGCATGGACAATCCATGCGTTTTGCCAAGATTGTTATATCCAACACGGCACGACCATCGGAGTTCGTAAGCTCAAGAAATTTCTCTCCAATACAATGGCAATAAACAACAAACTCTTCCCCTGAAGCCATGTAACTTATATCCAAAATATAAACATAGTTACAACATATATGAATGATAATCTTTAGGTCATTTGTGGAGCACAAATGACTACTATAATATTAATCACAAAATTGCCCCTAACACAAAAATAAAAAGATGGAAATTCCCCAAATTTTGCACACGAATCATCCACTAAATAAGAATTGAGTAGAGTACATTTTATTGACATCCCTGCATGAAACCAAAACTGGTCTATGTGGATAACACATTCGATGTCATCACTAGATTAAGTGGCAAAGTTCTCCATGTTTTCTGTTATTTCTATTATTTAATGTATGATAAGGCTTGGGCCGTGTTAGATGGTCAAGTCCCTATCCAAGTTTGATAGAATAGAAGAATAATAGTGATGAGTTATATTTGAGTAGGATCACATCTAATGACATAGTAATGATTTAGATCAAGATGGATTTTGGATTAAAGTGGTGATATGTATAGAAAAAGTTCAAGAAGATCGCACATTTAGAAATGAAGGCAAAATCACTAGATTAAGTGGCAAAGTTTTCAGAATCACTAGACAAGTATGGAATTTTCAGTCAAAATGTAACTAAAAGCTAATTTCTCACATCCACTCTTCTTATCCATCGCATGCCTCTACTTTTATTTCCAATATTGTCTCATATTAATATTAGTTAATAAACGAGTGAAATTGAAAATGAAAAAATGGCTATTCCCACCTCCATAATAAACAACCTCAAGACTTTTACAACTTAACGAGTATACGAGTTCAACCGAACTGAGTACATAATGAACTAGACTGAACATATATCAAATCCATCACAATATATCTATCTACAAAAAATATAATATATCTCAAACACAACCATCCTTTCAAATACCAAAACATCAGCTACATGTGCCACCAAGGACTCATTAAACTTGCATAAAAGTACCCTCCAAATTATGGTTTACAATCCATTTAACACAAAAACATAACTCCAAAAAGTTATCACCTGTACATCATAATAACATCCAAATATGAAACTCATATCTTATCAATGACATGCCAATCTAAATCTATCCAAAGTATCTAAACACAATTGAAGTTAACTTGAAAATGTAACTATTAGCAAAAGTAAAACCCAATACCCTTTTGCAACAAAACATAAAATTTTACCTTACTGAAGAAACTTATGTTGGATTTATTTCCTCTACTCTCCTAAATCCCATTTTTATCTGCCTTCATTCATGCTGCAATTTTACTTGCGTTGTCGTGTAGTCTGCATATTTACATGTAAATTCTCACAGACAAAGAAAAGACGAAAGAATCGCGACACTATGTTTTTACACTGCCTTGGTGACAGACAAAAAAGGCGACATTGTCTTACAAAATGCCGAAGGTGCCCTAGAAAGCAAAGGCACCCTGTAAATCAATCCTGAGGCAATTCGTAAGTGTGACGCATTTTTCGCATCTTCACCAACGTTCACTTCAGCAAAGGCTGACGTCGCAACCTTTTCATGCTCACCCCATGCAGCTGCGCTAATAGATTGGACAACGACTGCAGCCACCCACGATCTCCTACAGACAACACATCCACTTTGTACTTTCTTCATCTGCACACCTGTAACATTGTGTATATATACATAATACCATTTGCGTATTCAGATTGATAAAGAGAGACAATTGATTGAGAGATTAAGATAAGCGTGTGTAAATCTAGCTTCAAAACCATTTGCACCACATAATTTGTCTAGCTATTCACGACAAATTATTCTTCTAGTGCTTTATTAATCAATGTTTGGCTACGTAATCAGAGTGACCGTGATTTCCACCACTAACGTTCTGTTCGTTCTGATAGGCGTAGTCATGCTTAGGAAAAGAGTCATATAGCTCATTCCACTGTGCACAAACACTTTTGGTTCGAGTTTCGTTTCTCGTTCGAGTTTCGCTTCTCATTCATGTTCGTCTTTCTTTTCGAGCTATCTTTCGTTTCTCACACACGATTGATTCTCTCCTCCCTCTTTCTCCAACATGGTATCAGAGCCATTTTCATAGCCTAATAAACTTCCACAATACAAGACTCTACTAGCCGATAGAGTAATTGTTTTCTTGTTCTGTATTTCTGTGTCAGATTTTCATAATTAAGTCACTGATAGTTTCTCCTATAACTTAGACTAATTCTTCCACATGGATTCCCAAGGGAAAGCCAGTCCTATCATGGACAAGCTTGATGGAGCCAATTACCATCTGTGAAAATTTAAGATGAAAACTGTACTAATGGCTAAAGAATTGTATGACGTTGTTACAAGCGTAGAAGGGAAACCCAAAGACGACGCAACAATCGCCAGATGGAGGCTGAAGGATGGAAAAGCCTTCGCGCTGATCATCCTCAATATTACGGATACTCAAATCGGCTATGTATCCGAGGCTCAGACATCGAAAAAAGTCTGGAACATCTTGAGCACACTATACGAAGTGCGAGATATAGCTTCCAAGCTACATCTCAGGAAAAAATTTTAATCCCTCAAGATGATGAATGGTGATTTTTTGCAGAATCACATTAATCAATTCAAGAACCTGCTAAGGCAAATGGCCGCTGTCGGATCTGTCATAGACGATCAAGAAGCAGTAATGCAACTGCTTACAAGCTTGCCAAGCTCATCCGACAGCTGGGTGATGATCATCATGACTCATCCAGAATTGACTCTTTCGAGAGTCATTACCATGTTGTTGCAGGAAGACACGCAGAGAAACGAAGCCTCAAGTTCCTCAACTGATTCTCATGCCTTATACACCAAGAAGAGCACGACTAAGCAGAAGAAGAAGAAAGGCCCAAAGCAATCAAAGCCAGACCATAAACCAGCACAACATAAAGAACAGTTGAATCCGCAGACAAAGAAGGAGCTGTTCTACAGATACTACAAGCAAAACAACCACGAAATTCAAGACTGTTGGATACTGCAAGCGAAGAATAACAACAAGTGGCAAATGCAGGTGCAGAAGCTCCACAACCTATTCAAGAAACAGATCATGATGTCTTCATGACGACCATAAAGGAGCATCCGACAACAGTTCTTGGTTCTTGGATTCCGGAGCCACTCAGCATATGACTAGCCTCATTGGCTGTTTCGAGTCCTATACACCTTACTTTACCCAAAAATATGTTCACCTTGGTGACAATAGCACACAAGCTATTAAAGGTGTAAGGCACTGTAAGATTGACCTTTGCAAATGGTCAGTCTAAGCTACTCTCTAAAGTCCTGTATGTACCAAATTTATCTACGAATCTACTCTCTGTAAGCATAATCACAGATCTAGGAACATAGAGTAGAATTTGAATGTGATCAATGCAAAGTAGTTGATAGGACAGGCAAGATCCTAGCACTCGAAAAGAGTCATGGATACTTGTATAAATTAAGTCATTTTTTTTCTGTCTCTAGTCAGGCTCTCAGTACTTCTATTCATGCAAATAAAGGTTTACTTTGGCATTATAGACTTGGTCATTTAAGTCATGTTGTTGTACAACAAATGTCTAGACAATCTATTGTTCTTGATCTCAACTATCCTCGCGAAAAAGTCAAGTTACATGTCCGTCAAGACTGTCTAGTTGGTAAACAGACTAGGAAACCATTTAAATCAAGCCATAAGCATATTGCTAGAGGATTGCTAGACGTTGTACATTCAAACATTTGTGGCCCGATGAAAAATCCTTCGTTGAAGAATGCCAAGTAATTTATAACTTTTATCGATGAATTTTCCAAAAGGACTATGGTGTACTTTATATAGAAGAAATTATGGACGTTGCAGCCATTATCAGATAAGCGAAAGACTGTACAATGCAAGTGGGTACACAAGCTGAAGTATGGACCGAATGAAAATATTTTAAAGTTTAAAGCCAGACTTGTAGCGAAGGGATTTTCTTAGAGATATGGTATTGACTATGCTGAGACCTTCTCTCATGTCGTGAGACATTCATCCCTACTATAAGGGAAGCTCCTTAGATCCTGCTTACAAATCCTAAACATAAAGGATAACACATTGTGGAGAAACCGCCCAACCAAGTAGAAGCATCCAATCAATCTCTAGAAGCCTCACCCCCAAGTCAAGGAACAAGAAGCATTAATGTAGAGTGAGAGCCTGGCAATGAATCAAGAACTATGATGAGGAGTAGAGCGAGTTTGGACCTCTTATATAGAGCCAAAAGCATCATGGGCACATAGCCATGCATAGTCCTATGTTTCCTATACATAGATTCACCTAGAATAGAGTCCTATGCATGGACCAACTATTTATAGAATTGTTATTGATAACTCTATGCATGCATACACTGTCTCATACCTTGTCTAAACTCCATTTAGTGTGTTCTGGGCCTCACAAGGATATTAGTTACTTTCGGGTCACGTCTAGTATGACGTGGCATAACTAATAGCTTGTTTCACTGGAGTACTCGTGTATCCAAGACTAGGAGTATATTGTATCCTATGTACTGGTCATGGACATAACACTTACGTTTACTGTTTGCATATATAGTTGCTTATGATCTTAGGATTCACATCATGGATGAAAAGACATCGTTCTTGCATGGTGAGCTAGACAAAGAAGTCTACATGGATCAACCTCCAAGCTACATTTCGAGCTCACTTCCTACTTATGCATGCAGAATGCATAGGAGTATCTACAGTCTAAAGCAATCACCGTGACAATGGTATAAGAAGAAAGATCAAGCCTTGAAATTCTTAGGATTTAAGCCACTGATAGCTGATTCTAATGTTTATGTAAGAATTACAGATGGGAAGATCATCATTGTAGGTGTTTATGTGGACGACACTCTGATACTTTGCAAAAGTGAAGAACTTATTGTTGAGGTGAAGTATGACATCTCGAAACATTTCGAGATTGCAAATCTAGGAGAAGCCAAATGTTATCTTGGCTTACAAATTGGCAAAGACTATGGATCAACCTTCATCAATCATATACCCAGAAAATTTTAGAAGATTTCGGGATGGTGAATTGCAAAGGAGCAAATAGTCCAATGTCTGCAGGAATAATCCTTACAAATGAAGATTGCTCAAAGACTGAAGAGGAAAGAGAATTGATGTAGATATTTACAAATTCAACTAAATTCAAATCTAAAACTATAGAAGCAACATGTTTGTCTTGTTGAACAATACATGCACTGGTAGTACCACTACCACTAAATAATTTTAAAATCTAGTCCGTTGATGAGAAACAATATCAATTAATTGTTGTGGCTTTTGATAAGGACAAGCCACAAAATCCGTCATAGGATTTTTAAGCTTTGACTTTGCAATGAAATAGAATATATAACCATTGGTTATTGTTCATTAGATGACAAGCGTTTAATGTTATACTATAACACCATTGGATTGACATTGGGCTTGTACTTAATGAAGATCAAAAATAAAAAAAATTTAAAAGTAAATAAGAAACATTAAGATAATGAAAACATGGAATCATGTTAATCATAGAATACCTCAAAATTAAAACATGAATTTAAAATTATTGAAGTTAAAAACTTACCACACATCATTGTCTATTCCCGCATCACAAAAAGTCCAAAGAGCTTTATGAACTGAAACGAACCGAAGCTGATTGCCAACTTAAATGAAAAACAACAACTTTCCATATATGAGAGGTTGTGACCTCGAGAAAACCTTGCATGACACTATGGACTTCAGTGAATTTAAATGGAGAATCATCATTCAATGATTTCTTCATTTGAAATCCATATGGAATATCAGCAATGCATAATGTGTAGGGCCTTTTCTTCAAATATTTGATTTCAACATCCAAAAAAATAATTTCCTGAGAGCAATTAATAATCAAGCCTAAGCAAGGCTTTCAATATTTACATTGCTTCCATCAATTCTCAGCAAGTTTTCTTGTTACACCTAAGAATAAAGGAACAACCTGATATTTTTAATAATCACTACATTTTTGCACCTAATAAAAAACAAGTTGAATCATGATTCTTCAATCATAACACTTAATCCGAATCATGATTTGTCAATCATAATTTACTAATTTCCAATTCACACATAATTATTAGAGAACATGTGACAATATGTTTGAAACACACAATCCAAAAAATTATAAGAATCATTTTAAAATCTCTTTTCTTAGAAAAGTCTTGAACTTCATATGTATTCCTCATACTAGATATTTATTAGGAAATTTGAGTTATTTTAATTTCGTAATTCATCTGGTAGTCGGAGATAGAAAGCATACCAAAAGATTTTCTATACTAATTCCCTTCAACCACAAACTTTTAAGTTTCAGTCTTGAAACAATTTGAATAGCCAAGATTATGTTGCAATCTAACTCAATTCAATTATTATTATTGGTTCCAACAGAGCTCGCTGGAATACTCAAAACTAACAGGTAAATTTATTACTAAGTCAAGAATTTATCTCTTACCAAGAACTACATATATTGTATGCATATAACATTTTCTAATGAATCTCTTAGGATTCACGAATTATGTGTCTCATAATCAATATATGAACAAACAAACAATATCTATTCGATTCTCTCGGACTGCATGTGTAACCAACTACCTTTTAATTATTCAAGAGTAGCATATTTACTCAAATTAGTTACTAATGTTTTAGAAATTACTAACTAAAAATTTTATAGCTCACCTATTTGTACAAGATTTCTATTTCTCCAAAGTAAATATTATATTTGGAAAATCTCTGTGATGGAGAAAACTAACCACACACTTTTAAAAAACTCACCTTTTGTAATAAATTTTTTTTTCTCCAATCAACCACTCCCTAGCCCAAGTACATATACTAAAATTAGATTGACCATTACTAACTTTTAGGAGTGCAAGGGTAAAACATAAATTTATAGAGTCCTGATCCAAAGGAAAACATATATGTATTTGGTCATTTTGATCAATAGTATTTCTGATCATCTCCTCTACTATTCTAGAAAATGAATAATTCTCATAAAAATCAATTTCCAATTCTGCCCGAGTCCTAGATTGTTTACAATAACAATCCTTAAAGGATCACTCTATTAAAGTTTTACTTCTTATGCAAATATTTTCTAAAAAGAACTATATATAGCAAATGGATTCACCAAGATAACCAATCCTACCCTAACACCACCCCCTCTTCTTTCTTCTTTTTCTAAACCCCCAAGTTTTTATAAAAAAATTGTTAACTAGATCCAAGAATTTATTGTCATAATTATTGATCATCATAACATGTTCCTAACATGATTTATATATCAAACTTTATGGTCTTTCTAAACACTTCTTTCTCACCAGATGAGGTGTAACACTATGTTCTATCCAGATTGTCGGACTTTGAAATAGGAGCGAGGTCCTCGTTTGCAGAATGAGTTCCTCGTGAAGTTGCTGCAAAGCCATGGAAAAAGGTGAGCAAAACATAAAGTAGAGCTTATAAGCATACATACTTACAACACTTCTAATAGGAAGAGGCATATTTCTTCAATAGGAAGTAGATGAACTAAAACTAAAAGCCAAAACACATGCTGCACAAATAAATAAATTTGTTGAGTTATTTGTGATTAAGATGTCATTCAATTCAGGTCTTTAAGGGATTCAAACTTATGTGGGATGTGGGAAATGTTAGCTCTCATTGACTTCTGTTGAAGATCATGAAATTAACATGTTGATCATCTTACCTCAAAACATTAAAACACAAAAGCTTTGCTTTACCACCATCAAATACATGAATACTGAACGCAATTGTATCTGAATGTAAACAAATTTGCAGAGGGTGGCAGATCAATTGCTCTTTGGACTTTATAGCTATTAACTTTCTCACCTAATGAATGAGAAGCCGATGGTTGATGATCAGCATCACTATGTTGTGCCGAGTTTGAGTTTGATCTTGACTTTGGCAAAGGAGGATTTGAGACGTCCACACTGCCCTCCAGCATTTGCACCACCTTCCCCATGGTAGGCCTCAGGAATGCATCCTGCTGTACGCACCACAAAGCCACCTTCACCACTCTTTCCACTTGCTGCAGCCTCGATTGGCTTTCGGCACCTGATTTCTGCAAAACTTCTGCGGCTGCAGCATGCATTTTGTCTTCCTCCATCTGTTGGAACGCCCACTCTCCAAAATCCAATCTTGTTGATTTTAGATCAAAGTTCTTCCTTCCTGCCAGGAGTTCTAGGAGCACCATTCCGTAGCTATACACATCAGCCTTCACAGTGATGGCCTGGTTGGAAAACCATTCGGGTGCAACGTAGCCCCGCGTACCTCGCACAGTGGTGAAGGTGCGGGTTTGATCCTTCTGTAGTAACTTTGCCAAACCGAAGTCCGACACTCTGGGCGTGAATTGATCGTCCAGCAGAATGTTCTGAGGCTTGATATCACAGTGGATAATGCACTCTCTGCACTCTTCGTGTAAATAGGCAATCGCTCGAGCAGTCCCAAGCCCAATGTTGAACCGAACACTCCACTCCAGCGGCTTTTCCTCGGGGGAATGATTTTCAAACAAGAACCTATCCAGCGATCCATTGCTCAAGTACTCATACACAAGCAGCCTCTGAGATCCCTCTGAGCAAAACCCATACAGACGAACGAGATTCATGTGATGGATACTTCCTATTGTCTCCACCTCTGCTTTGAATTCTTTTTCACCTTGGTGCAGCTTGTCCAGCTTCTTCACAGCTACTGGCCCGAAATCTGGAATCACTCCTTTGTACACTGATCCAAAACCCCCACTCCCAAGCGTCTCGCTGAAATTGCGTGTTGCCGTTTGCATCTCTTTGTAGTTAAAACAGCTAAGTGCTCCTGGCGGTTTACTGTTTGATACGCCTCCTTGCCTTGGCTGTCTCTTTATGTAAAGTACCACGCACATGAGAATGAAAACAACACTCGCTGAGACTGTCGAAGAAGCAACTCCGGATATGACGAGACCTTTCTTCCTGCTACTTCTATCTTCGCAGGTAAATTGTCCAGTGGTGTATGGAGGATTTGGCGGTGATAAAGGCTGTGGACTTGGTGTAAATCCTTCCGTCAATGGCGACGCTGATGTAGGCGACGAAGGTGGCAGTACTTGAGAACTTGCAACTTTCACACAAAATCTAATACCCAAGTCTGGTTTGCTCCAGCCGTCGATCAGGCCTCCAACTTTGAGATAGCATTTGCCAGATCCATCCGTGTAGTAAGCGACTCCAACACAGGCGCAGTCGCTGGAGCACAGCTGAGTGCAAGCAAGCTGGGGGATGTTGAGGTAGGGGCTAGAGGCCGTGTCATATTTCCTTGGAAAATCTGTGTTCTCCAATATTGCAAACTTGCTTCCGTTGGTGGTATCACAGCCATATGGTTTATCGATTGCGCAGCCTTGCGAGGCGACATGAGCATCAACCGGATGCCATCCGGGAGGGCAACCACAATGAATTCTGATGAAATCGGAGTAGCAAATTCCATACGGACCGCATAGGCCATCAATCGAGCAATCAAATGTCATTGCCTTCCACTGCTGTAACCATGATTCGCTGCTGAAATCCCAGCTGTAGATCCTCAGGTTTCCATCTAGATCCAAGGTTAGGCGCCTTGGCGGCTGTGAGCCATAATCAGCGGCTATCCCCGACAAGAGTGCCGATCCTCCTGTGCCGTTGTATAGACCATAGTCTCCTGTGACTCCCATTATCCACAGTGTTAAGGGACTGGCTGAAGATACGTCATACAGTCCGGGCCAATAAAATTGACTTGCATCGGGAAAAACCTGGCGATTGAACAGTTTCAGCCGACCGCCAGACAGCAAGGTGAACTCAAAATTTCCAGATGAGTAGTTGGTCGAGCTTTGCTGGCTGATCAAGCTCAATCCTTGCTTCAACTCTTGATTGGGAAGAAGAGTGTCGGTTGGATTGTTGAATGACTCCCAGACCGGCTGCGAGGATTGATTGAGCAGCACAAAGTTTCCTGTATCTCTCATTTCCGCTTTGATCACGTTGAGGCCTATGGTGTTGCTCGCCCAGACCCTGCTTTGAGAATTATTCAGCACGAGATTGCCAGCGCTAGTGAATTCTAGAGTGGCAGCGTTGCTGACAAGACTGTCTCTGTTGGCCGACCATGCAATCGTTCTGGCGGAGATGTTGTTGAACCAGATACTAAGCAAGTACGCATTGTTGCCCACTTGGAGGAAGCCCATCGCAAAGTTCGTGCTGGGAGACACCCAGGTGACGTTTTGCATGGGAGTTAACTTGGACAGAAGAGTTATGTTCTGCATCTCTTGAGCAAAACTTACATGGAAGCATCCGCCGATTATGTACATCAGCAGCAGCAGGACACGAGTGCAGAAGCTGGCTGCCATTTCCAAATCCAATCATCACCTCACGAGACGGCTACCAGTTGTGGTAACAAAATCCGAAACCATGGCCTTGCATCTTAGCAACAAATTATTTACTAAAACTAGTCCAACAAGCCCAAATAATCCATAGTTCAGGAGGAGCAGTGCTGATCAGTATAGATTATATGGCATTCGGGTGTATGAAATTAGCCAACACACCCATACTTTGCTTTGTTTCGAGGTCATATATCAGCAACCTTCGCTCATTAATGTTGCTGGCTCGCATCCAACTTCGAGGGAATTTCTGCACTTTCAAAGTAAAAAAGGTTACAAGCTGTGTTGAAAATGAGCACCTTGGAGAAGTTTTTTCTTTTTGGCATCTTGATTTTTGTTTTCTGTTGACGAAAAGGGCTACTCGACTTGCAATTGCGTGAAGACTTTTACCAAGTTTTCACATAAAAGAATGTTATTTAGATTCATATTCCCAAAAAAAAGTCTACTATTTTTCTTTGTATTTTGAATGCATATTCAAAGGTGAAATTTGCTTGCAACTCGAATGCTACTCATTTTATCTAGAATTCTCATCCTTGGAATGCTTATCTAGAATTCTCATGGTGCACGTAATGCCTTGTGCTCAGGTGTCCTTTCAGAGTAAGTTTGGAGTACGTCGTTGAAGGTCCACGGGCCTTCCTTGCAGGTCGGGGCCCTGCCCTCAGGCTACCGCTCTCCCTGCAAGGAAGGCCCTCGGACCGGGGCCTTCTCCCCCCCATTACGACGAGGTGAAGTATGGGAAGTCATGATCATGAGAGGAAATATATAGAAGTCATGAGAGCATGATCTTGTGCCTTATTGTAGGTGCTTTAGCTGCCACAAAGTTTTTTATTACTTTCATAGATGATTATTTCAGGAGGAATGTTGTCTATCTCTTAAAGCACAAATCTGAAGCTTTCCAGTACTTCAAGAAATTTAAGGAGAATGGTGAGTTGCAAACATGCAAAAGAATCAAAGCTCTCAAGAGCGACAATGGTAGAGAATACATTTCAAATGAATTCAAGGATTACTGCTCAGCCAATGGCATCGAGCAACAGTTTGTTGCTTCCTATTCTCCACAGTCAAATGGATTGGCTGAAAGGAAGAACATAACCTTAGTCGAGTCTAGTAAATGCATGATCACACATGCTTCTTTGCCCAAATCACTTTGGCAACATGCTGTTTCAACAACAACTTATTTGCAAAATCGATGTATAACTAAGGGTGTTCCTAACAGCAAAACTCCTTATGAGGTTTGGACTGGGTTCACACCCTCAATCAAACATTTGAAAGTATTTGGATGCACAGCTTGTGCTCATGTCCCAGAAAGAAAGAAACTTGATGAGCATTCTTTAAAAACTATTTCTGTTGGCTATTGCAATTCTGATGGAATGTATAGACTGTAACATAGATACCTGTAAAGTTTTCACTATTAGGGATGTGACTTTTATCGAAGATCAGTTTATTGATTTGAAGGGCAAGGGACAAATGCAGTCCAGGGAAAATTAAATTGGTTTGTCTTGAAGGTTGAGTCAACAACTCATGCACTATCTGTGGTAAAACACCGAGCAATATCCAACATCCATAGATCTTGCAAGACAAGTACGAATGGCCTCTTACTTTCCTCCTCATGTTCGGTGTTATATGGGTGATAGTAAATGACCTGTTATAGGAGCTTGTGTTAAAGACATGAGTCAACTTAATAGATCACAATGCTAGATGATGTTACGCGTGACTACTTTGAATAACTAATCACAATACCTTCTCACTATCTTGTAGTTGTTGAGCCTCCAAGTTCAAGCTCCTCCAATCATCCGAGCTACAGGCATCTGTCCCAGACATGACTTTTTTTTAATTAACCCCTACTATTTGGTAAATCTGAAATTAAAAAATAAAAATGGTATAGATTATATGCAATACACTATGCATCACATTACCTTTCGTTTTCAACTTGAATGACAATTGGGATATTTCCTTTAGAATGAGAAATAATCTCGCTATCTTGTGCTTGCAACAAGGGTGCCCATTGGATGGATGCATTGGATAGTTGAGATGCTTCCTTGTATGCTTGTAGATCTCTCTCACACTCGTGCACCACAAGGGGATGTGGATGTAAATATAGTATATCCTCTTCTGAGCCGAGGTGATGGTACTCATGTACAACATACATTTGGATACGTGCCATGTCTTTTGTATTTACTGGGATAGTAACTCTTAACCAAAAAGGACATCCCACTCTACAACTCCTA
>MU836642.1:0-25974 GCA_029204225.1 Diphasiastrum complanatum
ACATTGAGTCGCCTTGTCCTGGAACCTTAGGAAACTGATTCTGAGTGTTGGACAGGCAGCTCGTGGCCTGAGATATCGTTCTCTTCATCTTGAATTTTGCTTGTAACGCGCTCCCCTGCTGTGTTGTAGGAGGTGTAGAAGCATCTGTAATGGAGTGTTAGCAGAATTCGTTGGATTGAAGATTGGGGCTAGGCGCAGCTGGATGCATTTAAATCCCTGGAAAACCTTCTGAAAGCCTGTGTGGACAGGGTTGATCGATGGATTGAAGAGTAGGCCGATTTTGTAGAGTGGAGAGCGCTGAACATCTGAGCGCGAGCTGAACCGTCTCAAAATCTTGTAAGGATTGAAGGGTGGCGCCTCCGATCTCTCATTGTTGATCTCTCATATTCTTGACATTCTAGTTCTTGATGTTCTTGGGCTGTCCAAAAATCAAGAATGAGTGTTTCTTAATCCTTGGACTTTCAAAATGTTGTTTAGTCTTTCGTTTCTTGTTTCTTGTTTTTCTGTTGCTCTGTATTTTAATCTGAGAATCTTGTTGTTCTCTAACGATTTACAAGTAGATAGAAGTAGGAATCAAATGAAATTCATCAACATTGCATGCATATCCTTAGATGAATGTTTAGCTTGCATGGTTTTGATCTTGTGAGTGCAACTGGAGTGAACGTAATCTAAATAGCCCACTGTCAGGCTAGGAAATATACTACAACCTAACCGCATCTTTCTGCCTGATCTGGCTTTGTAATAAGAACACAATAGAGAGCCAACCGTCTAGTAACGGGCAGAAGCACCCGATAACCAAAGATAAAGAAACGAGAAAAACCAGGAAGAAACTGCTTCACAAATTCTATCATTGTTAGCATCTATGAACATGTCATGAAAGATTCAACTAATTCACCCTTTAATGCAAATCCTTGGCCATATTCATTCAAGACTATTACTATCTTCCACATGCACAAATGTAATCCAACACATCAAATATTGGCAACCCAAAAATGCATCCTTTAACTCATGTACGGTTAATATTCACTCAATTGTCTCCAAATGCCTCAATGTTGTATATATATAAGGTTGTTGCATGCAAGTTCATTATTGTAGAATGTACGTACCGATTAACAAAATTTCACCTCACATATTATGCCAGTGACACCAGAATCTCACTGCACTAAAATTAATGCAATAACTCGTAAAACATTCTTAATTATGTAGTGAACAAATTAAGAAATTTGGATGTTCATATCATATATTATACCAGTAACCATTGCCAAGACAATAAAAATAAACTATCAGTCCATGTTTCAACTTGGATGAAAACTTTTGCTTTGTATATGCCAAGGTGTTTCTCAAGAAACTGCAAAAGTTGAACAATCTTCTTTTTCACAAATGTGTACAAGTGAGAAACTTGTCACAAATCCAAAGAGGTAAAACGGTCATTTGGAAAGGTCATCTCCTTAATTTGGGCCAAATACAGCTCATGTTGAAATTACCTCTTCTTAGATTAAATAAAAAACCTTACTCTACAGAAGCTTTCTTGTTGGAGACCACATCTCTCTTCTTTGGAAGGGCCTCTGATGAATTATAACCATGATATTGTCATTTCACATTCCTTTCAAATCTTCCGAGGAACTGGTTACTCTGCTACAAACTTTGCAAAAATGATTTTGAATACAGCTGAAGACCCTCTCCTATGCAAGAAGAGGCCGTTAATGTCTTTCTAACAAATTCTAAATCCTTTCTCCTCATCTAAAGCTCATCTCTGCGATTTTTCCCTTGATGACCTATCCTCCTACAATTTCTTTTGCAAGATAAAGCTCTAGCAATCACTACTAGAATACCATCTCATGACTTTCTGTTCCGTGTAATATCCTGTCCTCTGCAATTTCTTTTGCAAGGTCAAGCTCATGCAATCATAGCACGTATGTCATATCAAAGATTAGAACGAATTTCATATTAAATTAGAGTAGATCCAGGCCAACTAGTAAGAAATGTCTTACTACAGTTTATAACAGATGGATCATGGATAACAGAGTCGCTTTGGTCAAATAGTTATAGAAATCACTTGAATCATATCAATCCTGAAACCAACCGTATGCACTGAAGGACTCAATTTGCAAAGGTTATCCTATAGTTGTATAGAGCATTTGCCTTGGATTAGTTTCATTTTCAGAAAAAAATACATCAAGTATCAGACATATATAGATGCATATGATGTCATATCCTTGTTGAACCCAATTCTGTCTGTAGACTACATACTGCAGTTTCAAAAACATTCTTAACAGACACGTGCACCTTTCAGCTTTTGACAGTTCAGTCAAAAGGTGCACATATCCATGAACCAATCATATAACCATATAGTTCCATCTCTGAACTCTGATCTTGCCAAAATACAATCCCTGCGCGTGGCATGTCAAAGAAGCTCTTACCGAATATTGTGTTCCAAATCTACAATTGATGTAGCTCTCTCCTGGAACATGAAACTGTCCAGCTACAACACGAATTGACAATATGGTGATTCTTCTGAAGTCACATTCGCAAATTCAATTATTAATGTGATAAATAGTGATGGAATCATCAGCTATGCACCACCTTGTACTCCAAAATAACCAAAACAAGAATATCCGGGTTTAAAAGCCTCACTTTCTATTCAAGAATAAAGAGATAAAAAAGCAAGTCACAAGACCTTCACACTTGCTTCTCTCTTCCCAAAGAGAAATAGATATATCTTCCATTTAGCTTTCCTGAAATACATAATTCTTTCTTAACATACATTAAGAGTAGTATACAGATTTACCTTTGTGGCAATAATTCTGTACAAAAAAATGGTGAACTTATTGAAGAATAATGGATGAAGGAATAAATTGCACTACCTGTCAATATTCAGACCCCTGGAAACTACAAAGGCATTCCCCTGTGAATGGGGATAACTCATCGTGCACAGGAATTCTTCTCATGCTTTGTCAACCAAGTTCCAGAACAGACCCCTCAAGTTATCAGGAACTGAAACACGTTGCAAACAGTGAACACGATAAATTTAAAATGCCTCATGCATCAGGTGTTTCAATACACCTATGTGCGACCCCCCTGAATTGCAGCAACTTTTCGTGTCACACCAATGCCCATGGAGTCTGTTCTGGACCTCACTGCATCAAGTTCACTAGCCGAATCATTCCTTTTTATATCCCGCTCTGATGACACATTGTAGTTCCGTCTTGTATAAGAATAAATTGGAGCCAGATACTGAGGCCCGCTAATGCTAGCACTTTTCACCAGCCTTCTGGAATCACTGCATCTTTGGCTGCACCCATTGACAGCCCTGAACCAACCACTTTACCAGGCTTTGCTGGTCCACCTTAAATAACCCAATTCCAAAAAAAGAAACGTTTCACAGCACATCTCAGGATATAAGATGTAAAAGCTGAACAGAACTTCCAAACAGCAGAATACACTTGAACTTACCACATGACATATAGACTAAGCTAAAAAGCTTTACCTTGCTGGGAAGTGTGAAGGTTAGCCTTGGCTGCAAAAGGTATGGTTCTTTCTTGCTGATATTTGTCAGATTCCCGGTTGTATTTAGAAGCATCCTCCCGATAGTCCATGGCATGGTCCCTAACTGAGCTTGCTATACGATTGACAGCTGGAACCATATTTGAATATAGCAATGCAGGTCTGGCAAGATGGATCAAACATAAGCTTCAAGTGTGACAACAATATGAAAGTGCAAGCTTGCACTGGAATGTACATAATTGCTCTTTTGATTAAGCTTCTATTCCATGAGCATCTCAATGTGCTAATGTTACTAAAAGAGTCCTGTAAAACTAACATAAACAACAGAGTATACTTCTGAGAGATGTCAAATAGAGGACCTTGGTAGAGAAGCATGTTCTCTTCAAGAGGCACAGCTGTACCACCTTTCCCAAAGTGCTCTTCAAGATGAGCAAACTGCCTCTTGAATTGATCCACAGCACTGCCCAGAAGTAGCTATATTATAAACATAGTCTAAATCGAAGGCATTAAAATTTCTTTCTAGACATGCACCAAGCATAAGAAGAAGATGACCGACTAGATGCATACACCTTTGAGCCACAGCTATAAATTAACCTAACAAGGAACAGAACATGAATTCAGATCCGTATTGCTGTCACACCTGGGATACATGAAGTTTGCAAGGTCTGTGCCATTCAGGTATTCTTTTAGGCATCTGTGGATGGTATTCCAAAATCTGCAAATGGAGAAAACCAGTTGCAACATCACAAACAAGAGATAAGGCACTAGCAAGTAGCATTCCCAGTGCTCTCCATCAAGCAGATGAGAACAAGTTTAATCATCAAGTTACACAGTTTTCATTCTCTACGTCATGTGCAAGTATAGAAAACAAAAACAGCAAGTGCTGGTTGCACCTCTCTGTAAATTAGCTCCCTGACATCGTCCTTATTTATACGGCGTCTCTCAAATTCGAATTCCATCTTTGTGATAGGTTGAGCTGACGGTTCCCTTTCAACCTTCGCTAACCCTTTGAAATAAGGATCTGCCAAAGCCTAAAACAATGATAAAAGAAAAATAACGTTGAGGATATTAGAAATTAGATAAATCACGAGCAGAAATTGTGCAACATCAACCTGGAAATCTTCATTATCTATCTCTACTTATCCTCCAACAATATGTGAGTGACTTGCAATGTAGATCCACCAAAAATCACCTCTTCAGCACTGGGTCGATCCTTGGGATCAAATGCAAGTAATCTCTCAAGCAGACGTAATGCTAATGGGTCTGCATTTGAGAACTTTTGAGAAAAAGGAACATGTAGCTTCTTACGCATGCTGCTCAAATACCGTTTAGCCTTCTCATTGCGAATCTGTATGAAACACCACGGAAAACAAAAGGATCACAAACAACTTTTTAGGTAATCTACCCTTTCATTAAGGTTTCAACAAAGTGATCACTGAATTAGAATATTAGCCTACATCATGACATAAAGTTGAGGATAAAAAACAACCATTAACTCAAACAGTGAACAAGAATAGGGCAAACCCTCGCAATAGACTCTGCAGAAGGAGTTCCAAGCATGTCTGTCATAAGATCTAGCTGATGAACAACATTCTTTCCAGGAAATAGAGGCCTTCCAATCAAAACCTCCGCAAATATGCAACCTATGCTCCATATGTCGATTGCTGGGGTATACTGCAATGCATCAATAGAGAACATCAAAGTTACATGCAGTTTCTATAAAACCATAGTTGCAAAAGAATTTCCCTGTATACCCTCCATGGAGAAAAACCACCCAAAAATGGCTGGCAAATTGGTGGCTTCCTCAATGTAAGTACTGCTCAAAATTGTCACCACCATCAAACTACAATTTGACAGGCACAACAACCTTTACCTAGCATTCAACTAGAACAAACGATGTAACTTGATCAACTGCTTGTACTTGCTTAACTGGAGAGCTTCAGTGGACATGTTTTCAAGTTGTTCAAACATTAACTGATTGCAGGTTACATCCCTAGCTACTCAATGTAGGGTTGGTCAGCGTCTAACATGAATAGGAAAAATATAAGCTCAGGCAGACTAGATTATAACTGTAATGTAAAGCTAGAAGTCGGTTGTAAGACAACTGAATGTGCATGCATGGGGAATCAGTTATCCCACCAGCCCTAGTCAAGAATGGCCTTGGGCTGTGGCTATATAAGAAAGGGCTTGGCATCCATTTGAAAATCGATTTGCTGAGACCTGCATGAGTTCTTGAGCCCAAGGCATTGTCTAGGCTACACGAGGCATCCCCTCATGGGGTGGATAATTAGTGTTTCCACCAGGTTCAGAATCGACCTTATCGGATGAATCGTGGTTCTGAACCGGGTCCCTTTCAAAAGAATCGGAAAAGAATCAGCAATTATTTTTTTAGCATTTTTAGATATAATACTAATATATATCTAATGTAATATGTGTAATGTCTACAACGTGATGTTAGATTGCTATTAAAAACATATATTTCAAAGTTCACTGTTGCTGGTAGAAAGTTGAAGCCTGAAAACTATATTACAAGTGCAAAATCACAAGTCCACATGACAATGTTGACTGGACACAATCACACAATATACTAGGTAAACATTTGAATACAAATCAGAACATTGAAAAACCAAGACAAAGAATCGTTGATGTCACAATCAAAGAATCGTTTGAAATCAAAAAACCGTTTTTTTTGTTTTTGTTTTTTTTAATACAAATTAGAACATTAAAAAGCCAAGACAAAGAATCGTTGGCGTCACAACCAAAGAATCTTTCAAAATCAAAGAACCGTGTTTTTTTTTTCTGGGTCCAATTCTTTCCGATTCGAATCGGACCCGATCGATTCATTGACAAATCATGGTTCATTTGCCAACGAACTGCGGTTTGTGGAAACACTATCCAGGATAATGATGGTAAGGGACACCATAATTACCATCCAAAAATTGCTCTGTATACTGGAGAGACTGCCAGCTTGGGGTGAGCGTGGATTTGCTCTATAGAGTGGGGAGGTGTTCGATATCCAGACTCCAGTGATTTCTTGTTGCTCAAGTGGTGTTTAGAGTATATTTTGATCTTGTGGCCCAGATTCGAAACCAGAAGAGAAGGGATCATTTAAAATTTACCAGTCACATAAACCATTTGTAGTGAGAACTGACAGTGTCAAAACAGATTCTCTAGGCACCTCTCTAAATTTTCGAGGTAAAACATACAACCTGCAGACAATGTCAGCAGTAGATGTGCCAATCCAGCACATCAGCAACTAAGTAGCTGTTTTTAAATGATTGTAGATCACTCTTTCATTCTTCTCGTTGCATCAGGCACAGGAATTTTCCATTTGAATTTAACATAGCAAACAAACAAGGACAAAAGCCAGTTTTCATGTCAGTGGTTTTTCAGAGAGTCCTTGGAAGGGGAATGCTAGATTCTTCTATCTAGAAGGTTGCCAGGAAGGTGGAGGCCAAAACTTTTCCTAAAGTAGACTCTAGGAGGCTATAAATATATCTCTGTATGATTCATTGGGTTTGTGAGCTTCTTTCTAGGAGAATTGTGTGGCAACCTTCCCTTCTATGAGAGTTTAATAGGAGCCTACCATCATTTGTATTTTGATCCTTGTTAGGAATCATCACGTTCCAAGATTGCTTTTTCCATCTCTACTTGCTCGTTACTTGGTACCTAACTACTGCCCCAGTTACGTAACTATAGATGGGACAGCACCTACAGTTACGTTATCTCAAACTGAGAGAGATAGCTGTAGGTGGGGCGCAGGCCTAAACCGACAACTTGCCAGGATTACAGCGCGGGTCACTGTGCCATGTCAGGGCACAGGGGGGACCGTTATTATCCCACACTAGCCTGGAGGGGTCAAGGATCCAGAGAATCCATTAAGGCTTCATCAACCTTGACGGGTCGGGTCACCATATACCAAAATAGAGGTAAGGCCTTGAAGTAGCAGTCTACGGCTATTGAGCAACAAAGGTTCAACTCACACAAATATTGCTGTGTCATGGTTATTTTGGAACTTTTACCACCACGGCCCGCCATCCTACTATAGAAATGTTTTGTTTAGTCCAAAACATTACTGAAAGTTGTCATTTTCCAAGCGCATAATCTAATTAGCACAATCGATGCCCCTAGTACCCCCTTATGTAGCCATTTCCAAAATTGACCTCACGTTCCCAATTCAATCGTAAGCTCCCTACAACTGACATCAAGTGTTAACGTCTAATTGCAATCCAACCACTGAAGGCTTTCCTAAACCCAAGGCTAGCTCATCATTTACTAACCCTAGTTAGTCAGAGACACAGCAATTTGCCTCACAATGATAAGAGTGTGAACGATTTTAAGTCCATTAACCATAAATAGCCTATAAATTGCAGTTTGTATGGCTCTAGAAATTAGGAATATAACAAACTGTTGAAATTTTGAAGCACCAAGTGTTCCTCCCAACAATTGAGTGTAGCAAATAGTCTCTCTGCTAGAAGATATCGTCATAGGAACAAAAGTAACTAGAGGCCCAAGGGCAAGTAGCTAAAAGCAAAATTGTAACTTATATAAACCTTTGAGAACCATAGTAGATAAACTACGTTAGAAGAAGACAAAATGTATTTTTGAACGAAAATACTGTTGGACCGTTGATGATCAATGTCACACTATAGATGCCAATCTCATGTAGTGCTAGCAATAAGTTGTTGACACGTTGCAATCAGGTAAGTTGTTGATGAGGTATAGTCTAGATCAGACATGAGGGTCCGGACCGGACGCGGCCTTTTCGCACCTGCATCCAGCGTCCGGACCCGGACGCGTCCTCGGACGTGCCCTTTTTTTTATATATAGCTAATTTATACAGTAAATACACAAATAATTTTTTTTTTAAAATGCGTCCGGGTGGACTCGTCCGGACCCGGACGCGTCCCACGCCCACCGTCCGGACGCGCGTCCGCGTCCACCCCATTCATCTTTGGTCTAGATGTAAGTAGGACTAACAAAAGTGCTCGTGGTTGCTCGTAGAAATAGTGTTCTTCCCCAAGAGCCATCAAAAGAAACTGTAAGTTGTAACAACAGCCTGTGCTCTTCATTTTGAAGTCAAAATAGATCAAGAATAGAAATTTGTCATAGGCCCAAAAAATCGAGTTGTCATCCTCACAAAACAAGCAAAAATAATAAACTGACAATAATTCAACTTTTTTACACTATAACAGAATCATTTTTTAAAATTCCACATTTTTGTAAGGTCAGGTGTCTCACTCATCCATGAACTAGAAAACTTAAACATAAAAAAACTAAAATGAATCAAAAGAATCTAAGAAAAAGGGGAAGGAATCTAAGTGTGAATAATGATAAATTTTCTCCACACTTCCTTCAAATTTAATCTTGTCTCAAACATTGAGAGAACTGCTTTTGTAAAAAGGATGAGATTCGTGAGCATAGAATTAACATTTATGATGTTCTATGGTCAAAAATAATACTTCAAACCCATGGGTGATATAGAGTCTATATGAGTATTATGTTGGTAACTCTCCCTCCTCAAAAAGACATTATTCTTGGTGTCGTTGATGTCAAAGAATACAAGTTGCTAAAACTGCATGTACTAAGGATGTACAAAATCTCTCACAAAGAAAAATTCCAAAAGTAGGTACAGAAACAAATAAACATGTACTTTATGACATAGTAGGCCAGCAATGCCAAATAACAATAGCATCCCAAGCTATCATTAATGCCTAAATAACAGCTACAACAAGTGACTTAGGCAAGAAAAATAAAGCCAATCAGGTTACCTCCATAGAACGTACATGTGACTACTAAATATAAATCCAAGCTACATCATAACACCTTAATACTAAAAGATCCAGTAAATATAGAAAGAATACCACAAAATGTATAAGCATAGATCTGGTATTAGAAATCTAAGAGATTTTGATATCTTTCAAAAAAATAGGGTAACTTCCAATACTTAGTACTAGGATCCGACTTATACTGACAGTTGTGAATCCCACCAAACACTAGTGAGACAAATGGTAATAGGCTCATAGCTTCACCAACTACATTCTTCTTGGTTTATATGACGCCTTGTTGCATTTTTGCTTCGCAAAAGGATGCCATGCTCATTCTCTTACCTGTATTGAAATTTCATTTCTCTCCTCGTCTATGAACATGTGTTCCAAATGAGCATATTATTAATGCAGCACGTTTATCCACTTAAGGCTTATCTTCTAAAAGAATATATGGAGGCTTTAAAACGGGTTCTTATGATACATGTTACCAATAATAACCAAATTACATTCACGTGCATTTTATCAGAGTCCTAAGTCTAAACTATCAAAGTACACAATAGATTGCATACTCAATATAGTTTCTGATTGACCTAGTCCTTTTTCTATGGCACAGAAAAATAGACAAAGTAACTACCAGAGACTCCTTTCAGAGGGTTAACAGATAAGGCTTCACAAGAATTTTCTCAACATTGCTCTTTTTTTTTCTGGCATTCTCCACATGCATCCAATCTGCACTATAATGAATAGTTTAAAAAAAAAGGCTTCTAGAAAAACAAATAAGCAAAGCATCCAATTAGCTATCATTCAGCACGGAAGAGTACCTTGGAATAGAAAGATCCACAAAGTTCAGGAGCCCGATACCACCTGGTTGCAACATAGTCCTGCCAAGAAACATAAAATGCATCGTTGTAGAGGCTCTAACTTTAAATCTCGTGCTCAAAACTTCGACTGCACTTGAGGACTGGGGATCTAAAATTGAACCTACCAAACAGCTTTCATAATGCACATTGATCTACGTTTTTTATTGCATAATTTACTTGTGCATTTTCCAAAGAAGAGACAAAAGAGCGAGAGGTCCTAGTACAAAACTTGCAAGCATCTCATCATGCCCAGTTTCTAATTCTTTTGACATACCGTCCAGAATATTGCTGTTGGTGCATCGCTGAAGGCAACACGCGCAAGACCAAAATCACAAATTTTAAGCTTGCAATCAGCATTAGCAAGCACGTTTTTTTGGCTTCAAATCTCTGTGAAATACATTAGCTGCATAAAAACAATAACGCCTCCTCTTTAGATTTACTGCAAACGATGGAGATAAACTCAAAAGTACAGACTGTTAATACCATCAACTGATTTCTTCCTGAAAATAATGCATATCAGTTGAACTCCTATATTGATGCACATTTGACCTAAAATTTAATTAAGGAAGAACAAATCTAGATTATCTTCTTTTCAAAATCCAACAAGGACAGAAGTTCCTAGAAAAAAAAGTTGGCTAGAGCCTCGTTGATTGTTGTGTAGATGCAGAAAGTTGAATAAAGCACTGCGTATGTCTGATGCTAGAACCTATTCTATAAACAAAAGAATTGACCAAGTTAGAACAATAAACGACCACCTGTATGGATGTACTTCAGTGCACGAAGAAGCTGATAAAGAAAAAACTGATAATGTTCAGGGGTCAGGTCATCATTTGCCTTGATGACTTGGTGCAAATCTGACTCCATAAGCTCAAAGACGACATAGATATCCTTGAACTCACGTGGAGATGGAGGAAGCATGATGTGCTTCACTTCTACAATATCGGGATGACGCAACAACCGCAGCAGCTTGATTTCCCTCAGAATTCGAGTTGCATCTGATACGTGTTCAAAAATGTCATTTATCTTCTTAATTGCCACCTTTTCACCGGTGTGTGTGTCAATTGCAGAGCACACTACACCGTAACTGCCCTTGCCTATTACCTCCTGAATTTTGTAGCGGTTGGCTTCACCATATTCTGTGAAAAAATTCACGTCTACCATGCTCTGTATAGAAAAAAAAAGGCCTTAGGAAACGCTCGAGCAAGTAATGCGAATGTGTAGGACAGCCACTTGAACATAGAATACGCAATCTAAAACGCATTCCCAGCACTTATAGTGCAAAACACTACTGCTGGCTTAATGCAGGCCAGCCACTTCTGAAATTGTTAAAACAAACCAAGTACTCTATTTAAACTGAGGAGCTCGTTACGAGTGATCGTCGCGTGAAAAAAACCTTGCTGCTCCAGATTCACAGTAATGGTAGTCTCAAATTGTCCCCAGGCCTGTAATTAAAGAAATGCCAAGAGATCTGCTTTGATATGACATAGAAAAGCTCCTATAGAGCACACCATGAGCAGTTTCTAGCTGCCTCACCCAATTGCGAAGACTCAGAAAAAATAAATGTTTCATACCTTACGACGAGAATCCCCTGTCTGCATCCTTCTTCGATGCTCGTTTTCCCCCGAAGCGTCAGACGGTTGAATAACTTCAGGAATGTTGTAATCGGACAAACTGCGTTTCTGAAACTGCTCTTGCAGAAAACTATCCTCTAGAGCTCTAAAACTAAGCTAATATATGCAAATCGAAAAAGCCTACACCAGTGCCCCGGTCCATTGACCAGCCTACGATCCATGCGCTTGAAGGCGGCCCTTTCCACCTCCCGGGACTTCGTTTACCCTATTCTTCACCAACAAATCCCGCTTGACGAAAGCCTTACTCATCTTCTCAATCATCGCTTCCAGATTTGTTCCTCGCAGCTCAGTTCATCCTCCACAAACCATAACCTAAAGCACCTCGGCAAAATCTTCACCACCTACTCCACCCAAACCTTCCCCTCCTGCAAAACCTCGAAGCAAGCTCGCAATATCTGAAACAAACGTCCACCCCGCCAAAAGGCGTGTGTCTTAGATCTAGCTCAAGGATTTTCAAATCCAGATTCCACAAATCCGCCTCCTCATCCATACCTCACGATCCCTGCTTGGATCGCCTTCTGTACATCCTTCCGATGATGATGACGATCTTGCTGTTTGTTGTCTGTATGATCGCCAGATCTCCAGACTCCAGCTATGGCGTCGTCAGGAAGACGAAGCCATCAGAGAAAGCAGAAACACGTTTAGCCCTCTAACCCCAGAGGAGGTTAAATCCTTCGTCGATAACCTTCTATGGTAACCACCCACCCAGGTTCGAACCCCGGATGGTCGTTGCTGGTATTTATTAACCGCACCTTTGATTTCGTGGCTCCCCTTTGCACCACCGGGCACTACCTTTATGTCCAACGGTTTCTTCCGGGAACCGACGGGCACTAGCTTTATGTCCACCGGTTTCTTCCGAGAACCGACGGACTCGCAATAGCATTCTGCCTGTTGTCCATTAATTTCGTGGCTGCCCTTTGTACCACCGGGCACTAGCTTTAGTCCATCGGTTTCTTCTGAGAACCGGCGGACGCAGAGTAGGACCGGATGTCAACGTGCATGACGGCCTATTGTTGCATCACTTGACGCGTGGGCTATATATGTATCTCCCTTGGGCCTCAATAGTATCGTTGTGGCTCAGCCTGGGGTCTTCAAATGTGTCTTTTGGCATTGGTTTTGATTTCTCTAGCCTCGGGGGAAGCATCGGGTTTTTCGAATCCTCAACTGCATGTCATTTACAATTCTGCCCTCGTGTGAGGGTGATGGAGGGCTAGCAACTCCTCTCATCATCTTCAGAGTCTCCACCACCCTCGAATTATGCGGGGGCTTGCCACTACCATCTCTATCCCGCTTGAAAATTGACCACTTGGCTTTTGACCCTTGTAGGTGGAGAAATGATGAGCCCACAACATTCACCTCCGCACAATGAGCACCTTAGAAGACAAGGAAATTCTCATTCTCTTTTTGGCTCTCTCTCTCCCAATGCCAAACTCTTGGACATGCATGTCATAGTGCAAGCAAGACGCCTAGGTTAGAGAATCATTTAAGTGACTAAACATTTGGGTTGAGCATCTTGATCTTACTTATTTTAGTACTCTCTTTCTAAAAATTGTCAAGCTTGGTTAATAGACAAGTTTGTGACGTACATGTGTCTGGTTTGATCACTACAACATTCCCATAATGTCTTATATTAATAGTTTGTGGTGTGATGGGTTGTTGAGAATGAGATTAATGCCATTACTTAACACTTACAAGATAAGTTAGCCGAGCAAAATCTAAACAGTTCTTACTCAAATTCTTTCACATTCATTGTGTAATGGTATGATATCAACTATTTATTTGCAAGCATATTCCACAAGAATCAAACTTTATATTATGGCAGTTTCACATAGTAGGGGATAGTTGAGAGAGGCGTGTCTCTCTCTCTCTCTCTCTCTCTCTCATCTCTCTCTCTCTCTCTCTCTCTCTCTCTCTCTCTCTCTCTCTCTATTATGGCAGTTTCACATAGTAGGGGATAGTTGAGAGAGGCGTCTCTCTCTCTCTCTCTCTCTCTCTCCTCTCTCTCTCTCTCTCTCTCTCTCTCTCTCTCTCTCTCTCTCTCTCTCTCTCTCTCTCTCTCTCTCTCTCTCTCTCTCTCTCTCTCTCTTCAAGTGGCCCCTTGCTTTTTGAAACATATCTTTGAATGCCTAGACTGGATGCAACCTTGGGACAACTAGACGAGAGAGGATCCCCAGGCACATGTAAGTGGTGGACCAAGGAAGCTATCCCTTTTTCTATTTCTTTTGGGCAATTGTCAACACCCATTCTTACCTATGCACTCACAATTGGTAATCCTTTTGTTGTCCTTAATCTCAAAGGGGACGAATTTGCATTCACTTTTACAAGAAGTAAAGAAACTTGCCACTTATAATGTCATTCACAAAGCCATGTAATTTTTTTTACTCTACATTGCTTGGCAAGACCTAATAATCTCACCTTATGCAATTACATTTTTTTGCCACATCAATTTGTAAGGCTTGGGGGCTTGTTTGCAGTTGAAAAGATTAGTTGTTTTGTTACATTGCATGGATTCGTGTGCAAAGCAAGGTTTTTGAGTATTTATTTGATTCTCGCTTCATCCAATAGCATAATTGTGCATCTACGCGCGCGCACAACACACACACACACACACACACACAATTTGTGTGCGCACACTTGCACATGCATGCGTGCATGCATGAGTGTGTGAGTGCGTGAGCGTGTACGAGTGTGCGTGTGCGTGTGCGTGTGCATGTGCGTGTGCGTGTGCGTGTGCGCGCGTGTGGGCGCGTGCGTTTTTTGAACCTAACAAAACTAGACATATACAATTCGCAACAAATCATTCAAAACCAATAAAAATGATTATATCTATTAATGACTCCAAACCATCCAACAATGTACACCATGTTGAGGAAAATATGCTCACCAATTTATCCAAGACAATAACCAAGTAAGGCATCTATGTATATTCTCAATTCTTATCCATGTCACAACAAGTAAGTATTGTGAGGATAGTCAAATTAATCATCTGTCCCAAGTCATGAATGTGAGACCATTGATAAATGTTTGAGCACTAGATATAAAATTGTCCAATCTATTTCTTCTCATCTTGTAATGTATAGGTATTTAAACTCCATTAATTTAACAAGAAACCCAATTGCAAAAATCATCCAACCAAGTAATCTTGAGAGAAACTTAGAGCTTGATAACTCGTTTTTTAAACATGCCCACTCAAATGGTCATAAGTTGAAAATTTGTTGTTTGTATTGACGTAGTATGACCATGTTGTTGGTGCATAGCTAGCTCTCATTAAGTCTTGGCCTACCATTATGACCTAGAATTTAATAGCCTTGTCTTTACAAGACATGTATATAACAAAGTGTCATCTTTTAAATTTCCCTTGGAAGTACTATTGTATTCTTTATACTAAACTTTAGATATACCAACTTCTAAACAACATATAACATGTTGGAACTTGGAATAATCCTTAATCAAACCTTTATGTTAACATATGCCTTTTCCCAACGTATGCATTTATGTTAACATATGTCTTTATGCTAACATATGCCTTTTCCCAACACATATATATAAGTATGTCATATGTGACTAACTAGGTAGATATAGATGCCGCAAACTTTGTAAATCGCATAGGAACCACTTTTTCGAATTTTTTCAATGTTCCAAAAGTTTTTACCTCACAACATTGCGTAATGTTGTCAAAAGGCTTATAAGCATTAGTCTAGAACATTTTTCTAGGATTTTGACATGCAGTTCAAGTTAGAATTAAAGTAGAATCACTGTGCTACTGTATTGTGGGTCCTATCAGTTGATAAGGATCAGTTGGCCTCGCCACGAGGCAAGTCGACGGGACACGCGTCCCGCCAACGACAACCTGGGTCATGCATGGGTTGCCTGAGTGAACAACTATATGTACAGTGTAATTTCATTTTGAGAAATATAGTTGCTATGTGAGCTTGTTGTGGAGAGTGTTTTCTATCTGTGTTATTGTGTAGCATGATCTGTGTTCCTGTTCAAAGCAAATTCTAAGTTGGTATCAGAGCCGTACAGGGAGTGTACACAGTACAGCATTGTCATTGAAGAGAGCTTCGGAAGAACTATCTTTTGAGAGTTCAGGGTTTACGGTGGGTTGAAGACGGAAGGAGAAGCCCTTGTGCAGAGAGTTTAGCACACAGAAGCTTGGTGAGCTTGAGACTGTGTGGAGATTCAAAGACAAGAGTTGTCGGCTAAATCAGAACCTCAAGAAACAGAATTTTGAAATTCTGAAGCAGGCTATTTGGTGTTTGTAGTCAGTGTGCATCCAATCAGACACCGTTTGACAAACGGATTGCAACATCAGAGTTCTAGCAGTAGGGCGACCTCAGAGCAAGAGGATAGGCATGTCAGAACACTGTGAACAGGAATCCAAGAACATATTTGTGTAAAAAACCCTGGTCTGGGGTTTGGGAGCACATAATCAAAGATTTCTCTCCATTCTGAACCTCTTTTGAAGCTGTGAAAATCCAAGGGAGGGCATCCTGATCAGTAGTAAAAGATCTGAGAAGGTCGTGGACAGTCGCGCTTCATCTGTGGAGCAATAAGCACTTTCGGTGACAGCCATAGCTATAATTCGTGCAAGAGAGAGAGTCAAAGGAGGTCGCAGGCCTGCTCGTGCGAGGAACCACAAATAGTGTGTAGCGTTTTCAAGAGGATAGCGGCTTCAAGAGTATATTTCAACGCGTCGATGCAACGAAGTCCACAAGATCAATCTTCACAACGATCGACGGACAGGATTGATTGCATCTGGACCACATGATTGAAACCTATCATTGGATTTAAGTGAAGTGGGTTCGAAGGGCAGAGAAGTGCAAAGGGCACTTCATTTTCTTTAACAATCCTCATACTGAAATTGGAGTTTGTTGACATCTTCAGAGCCTATAGAATTTTTTCACCAGTCTTCTTTGTTTCTTTCTTCTTCTGCCTATCAGCAGAGACTGTGGGCACTTCTTGAAATTATCTTTCTTGTTTTAAGGCCCAGATTAGGCAAAAGGGGCTGATAATCATTGTAGTATTGTCCTGTCTGTCAGAGGACATCCGAATGGGTTACTGCTCAGTTGAACAACGATGGATTCCTACTTCTACTTTGTTTGCATAAATTGACAAAACAAGAAACAAAAACTAATTTACAACATGTTAGAAGTCCAAGAATCAAAAAACCAACCAGTCTTTTGATTCTTGAACATCCCAAGAACATCAAGAACTAGAATGTTAGGGAATATGCAAGATTTATGCCACATTTCTAGCCTATTTAGTTTACTTGAATGCTGGCTCCTACATTAACCCACAAGAAAACATGAAATCTAATTCACAACTAGGAAAGCAAGAAAACTAATCCACTCTAAATCCACAACCACACACAATATGAATGGAAGGGCATGATCATAGGGGCATCACTCAAGAAAATCATCATCATCAAGGAGCTCAATGGATCCATCTAACTCATGGAGGCTCTTCTCATTTCAGCATGGAGTTGATACAATACACAAAAAGCTCCTCTACTCAAAGAGGGAGTCTCTTAAATAAGCAAGAGAGCTCCTTAGGTGGCATCCTAGTGGAATTTCCACATTTTACAAATTACAAGTGGAATAATGCTCTCCACTAGAGGTCACCATCAAAAGGTGGCTCACTCTACTTCCTTGAAGAGGGGTCTACTTGCATTTATTACATTTGCCTAGAAATACTAGTTCATACATGGTCATTCCATCTTCTGGGATTCACCATGAGGCTTACACAGTTCTTGCTTGTCATTCCTAACTAGTATTTCTCGGCTCTCGTACTCGACTCTCAGTCTTCGTTAGTCTCGTCTTCTCGGAGACCTCCTCGGTCTAAGGTGAGAGGTGCTCTTGAGTTGCTCTGTCCAGATATCTTGGGGATTCGTCAGAATCAGCCAACATCATCCCACCCCTAATGTATTGCAGGACCCACTGCAACTCATATTGGACGATGTCGCTCCGCTTTGCATTGGCATATTCGATCGTCACTTGGAAAAGTGTAGATCCCCGTTCGCTTACATAAAACCAAGTGCTTATTGTCGCCAGTCTTTATCACAAAAATTGTTTTTCACGAATTGCCACAGTTTAACCAGAATGTCTTATTGCTGCAATTGGTTGACATTCTCAAAATTGGAGAGCTCTCAGCAGCTTCACAACTTGCATGCTCGAGTGTTTTCCTTGTGTCTTTTTGGATTACCCATCTGCCTTCTTTAGCCTTGTCTTTTCATATTTGACTTGTGACCTTGGCTGTCGATCTTGCTGATGTTGTTGTTGACAGCGTAACTACTCCAGTGGATCCAAGCAAATCCACTCTCTCTCTCTCTCTCTCTCTCTCTCTCTCTCTCTCTCTCTCTCTCTCTCTCTCTCTCTCTCTCTCTCTCTCTCTCTCTCTCTCTCTCTCTCTCTCTCTCTCTCTCTCTCTCTCTCTCTCTCTCTCTCTCTCTCTCTCTCTCTCTCTCTCTCCCACCCCCCCCCAAAAAAAAAAAAAATGTGTTGGTGGGGATGTTGTTGCTGGTAACTGTTCATGTTTAGGATTGGATCGGCGTGTGGAATGTGAAAAATTGTCAACTAGTAGTATTTTCCTAACTTGAGATTTTGTAGGCCTATGGCCAAATAAAAGTTAGAGATAGGTTCATACATGTATGTAGAGGCCCAAAGTATGTGTACACTACTTTTGAGGTCACATTAATTAGAGGAGGTCGAGTGTGGAGCTCTTCTATTGGCTCATAATTTGGTGCATTCCTATTTGACCAAATTTCTAGGTATATGGGTGAATCCTATTGGACCCCAATTTTAGCCTATCATAAGACAAGTGGCCAAGAGGCACTATGGCTGCTATAAATAGCCATCTCCACGAGTATGTACACATCTCATTTTCATTCTATTGAATGAATGTTATGCTCTTTGAAGATCCATCTTCTTCTCTCTCACTTTTTTGTTCATATCTTGCATTCTAGCCACTAGAATTGTGATTTCTTTGTTGCTATGGCTTCACACGTGTGAAATGCAGGTTGTAGGCTCTGAAGTACGGACAGGGACAGCAAGTTTCTGTTTGTGGAAGCTTATGATCAGATTTTGATGTTTAGTTGATGTTTAGTATGCTTAACATCACAATTTCTATCATTTTTTCAATCTAGATGTGCATAACTTCCATGGCCAAGATCTTTATGAAACTTTAGCATCTTTTGGATCTGAGTTTTTCACATGGTATCAGAGCATTAGGCGGCCAAATGTGCAGGTTTTGCCAGATTTAGAAGAGATTTGTGGGCGAGTTTGCTTTTGTAGCATTCCAATCAAGTTTCTAGCTAAAAATCTTGTTGATTTATGTGTAGAAATTGGATCTTTGTGATCAAAACATCATTTGTATGCATTTCAATTGAAGTAGGGCGAATTCCCTCTGTACTTATCAGAATAAGGAGACAAAAATTGTTTTGGAAAGAGGGAGATGCAAGATCCAACAAGATCCTATTAGTTTTCCATTCTAGCATATAGTTTTTTGATTCAATTTCTTGCTTCTTCATGTCAAAAACTTCAAATTTGATGTAACCCTCTGATTTTCAGTTTGCTGAATGATTCAAGAGTGTATTTCAATCTTAGGAGTGAGGGAAAAGCAAGTATATTGAGGTTTGGTCTTGGTTTGATCAAGAAATCATAAAACTAGTGGCTAAAATTAAGGAAAAAGTGAGGAAAAGAGAGAAAAAGTAAGGTTTTAGGTTCCAAATCTTTGTGATTTCTTCTTGTGTTTCATTTGTTGATTCAAGAGAGTGCTTAGTGCATTGGAACAGGTCAAAGATCAGAGATCAATCATTGCAACATGGCTACAAATGGAGGCTACATGTTGGAAAGCAATGATAGGCTTACCTCCCTCAACTATTCTACTTGGAAAGTAAGGATGGAGTCTTTGCTTGAGATGAATGAGTTGATGGATATTGTTGTAGGTGTGGAGGAGAGACCTTTGGCACCTCAAGAACAATTGAGGTATGACAAGAGGGCAAAGAAAGCCCTTCACATGATCAAGATGAATGTGACAAATGAGCTTATCAAAGAGGTTGGTAAGTGCACATCATCTAGTGAAGCTTGGGAAGCCTTGAAGAAGGTTTATGAATCCAAGTCTACTTCTAGAGTGTTGACTTTAAGAAGGCAAATCTTTTCTTGTATGCAAAAGAAGAGTGAGAATGGACATGCTTTTGTTTTGAGAGTTAAAGCATTGAATGATGAGTTAGCATGCATTAATGATGGCATAAATAATGAGGAGCTTGTTCAAGTGATTCTCAATGGCTTGTTGGATGATCATGCTAATCTTGTTCAAAGTTATGCTATCCAAAAATGTTTACCAAGTGTTGGAGACTTGCAAGAGGTCTTGTTGGCTGAAGAATTCAGGTTGCAAGCAAGAGTGGGAGCATCTTCTACATCTCAAGGAGGAGAAGAGGAGGCAATGTTCTCTAAAGGCAAGTTCAAGGGCAAAGGTAAAAGCAATTGGTCTAAAGGGCAAGACCAAGGTGAGCACTCTACTTTTGGCAAAAAGAAGGATAGATCTAAGCTAAAATGTTTCTATTGTGGAGTCAAAGGGCATTTTGCTAGTGATTGTTTTAAGAAAAAGAGGGATCAAGGGGAAAAGCAAACCAATCTAACTATTGATGAGGGTGGGGATGAGCTTCTTTCAAATGATGCTTTTGTTATGTCATCTTGCTTGTTGGCTAATCATGGAGACATTGATCCTTGGTGGATTGATAGTGGAGCCACTTCTCATATGACATATCATAAAGAGTATTTTTCATCTTTAATGGCATTTGATGGTGATAGGAAGGTAATCTATACCGCAAATGATGGTGAGTGTGCAATCAAGGGGATTGGCACAATTCCTATTTCACTTTCTACAAATAGGAATATAGAATTGAAAGATGTTTTGCTCATTCCATCCATTACCAAGAACTTACTTAGTGTAAGCCAAATGCTTGACAAAGGATTCAAAGTTGAGTTTGATGGTGATGCTTGCTTGATCAAAAAGGGGTGTAGTATCATTGCAAAAGGGAAAAGGCAAGGGAAATTGTTCAAGCTTGATGCATGTGTTGTTGCTAACCAAGTTGGATGCATGGCAAATGAACAAATGTCAATTCAAGAGGTATGGCATAAAAGGATGGGACATCTCAACTACAAGGCCTTGGAGGTAATAGCCAAAAAGGAGGTAGTAAGGGGACTTCCCAAGTCTCTTACTTGCTTGAATCATGTTTGTGAAGAATGTGCTTTGTCTAAATCACATAGATTGCCATATACTAGATCTATATCTAGATCTAAGATGCCTTTTTCTCTCTTGCATTCGGATATTCATGGTGTTACTACAATTAGCAATGGAGGTGCTAAGATGTATGTAACTTTCATTGATGATTTTAGTAGATTTTGTTGGGTTTATCTACTAAAGAGCAAGGATGAGGTGTTTGATGTGTTTGTCAAGTTCAAAGTTGCTATTGAGACTCAATTTACAACCAAAATCAAATGCTTGAGGAGCGACAATGGTGGTGAATACATTTCTAACAAATTCAAAGCCTTTTGCGATGAGCATGGGATCAAGAGGGAGTACACATGTCCAAGAACACCACAACAAAATGGAGTGGCCGAGAGGAAGAATAGAACCTTGTGTGAGAGTGCAAAGGCAATGAGATTGAATGCTAATCTTCCTAAACCTTTTTGGAGTGATGCTTTGTTGTGTGCAAATTTCCTTTGCAATAGATGGCCAAGTGTTGTATTGGAAGGAAAAACCCCTTTTGAAGCTTTGTTTGGTACGAAGCCTAATGTCAAGTTTCTAAGAACTTTTGGATGCATTTGCTACTTCAACATTACTCTTGATGATAGAACTAAGGAGGATCCATCTTCAAGAAAGGGCATTTTTGTTGGTTATAGTGAAGTAAGCAAAGCATATAGGATTTATGTTCCTTCAATCAAGAAAGTGTTCACAAGTAGGGATGTCATTTTTGATGAAAGTAACATTCCAAAAGTTGTTTCAAGTGATGATGGTGTTGTTGCAACTAATGTGCTTGATGACAATGGAGTTGATGACACATTGGATGTGGATGTTGAAGAAGCCTCTTCAAGTCAAATTCCAAGGAGAACTCCAAGGCATAAAGTGAAACCCTCAAGGCTCACTTATGATGGCAAAGGTAAGCAAGTGGTGGATGGATCCAACTATGCTTTCCTAACTTCTTTTGATGTACCTTCATGTGTAGATGAAGCAAGGCAAAAAGAGGAATGGATCCAAGCAATGGATCTTGAGTTTGAAGCACTTATGAAGAACAACACATGGAGATTGGTGGAGCTTCCAAAGGGCAAAAGTGCAATTGGATGCAAATGGATCTTCAAGGTAAAGACAAATCAAGATGGATCTATCAACAAGTTGAAGGCAAGGTTGGTGGCTAAAGGTTATGCTCAAGAGCATGGCATTGACTATGAGGAAACCTTTGCACCCGTGGCAAAGATGGTGAGCATAAGAGTAATCATTTCCCTTGCAACTCTTTATGGATGGGATCTTTGGCAATTAGACATTTCTAATGCTTTCTTGAATGGTGATCTTGAAGAGGAAGTCTACATGGAGCAACCCGAGAGCTATGTTTCTCATAGCAAGCCTAATCATGTGTGTTTTCTACAAAAAAGTTTGTATGGTCTTAAGCAAGCACCAAGGAGTTGGTATGCTAGGCTTAACTCTTTTCTACTTTCTCAAAACTTCACTATGAGTGAGTATGATCATTCACTTTACTTTAGAATTAGTGCTAATGATGTTACAATCCTTCTAATTTATGTGGATGACATTATTTTAAGTGGAGGGAACAAGGAAGATATAGAAGATATCAAGAAAGCACTAAAAAAGGAATTTGAAGTGCATGATCTTGGTCTTTTGAGCTATATCTTAGGAATAGAAGTAATTAGAACTTCTCAAATCACTTTTATTTCACAAGAGAAGTATGCTATTTCTATTCTCAATAGATTTCATATGGTAGATGCAAATCCTATTGATACACCTATGGAATCACATGTAAAGCTAACTATAAGAGGTAATGAAAGATCCTTCGAGGACATTACTCTCTATAGGAAGCTAATAGGTTCTCTTATATATCTAACCATCACAAGACCTGATTTATCTTATTGTGTTGGTAGATTAAGCCAATTCATGCAAGATCCTAGCATAGAACATTGGAAACTAGGAAAGAGGATCTTGAGATACATCTCGGGAACAAAAGATTTTGGCATTGTTTATAGAGGCTCATCACCTAACTTATTTGGTTTTTCAGATTCAGATTTTGCAGGAGACCTTATGGATAGAAAATCCATAAATGCACATGCTATTTTCATAGGTGATGGAGCTATCTCATGGATGTCGAAGAAACAAGCAACTATATCACTTTCTTCTAGTGAGGCCGAGTACAAAGCTTTGACATCATGCACAAAGGAGATGGTGTGGATCAAGAGGATGATTATGGAGCTTCATTTGCTGGATTTTTCAGAGAGTCCAATCATCTTTTGTGACAACCTTTCAGCCCAAAGTCTAGCAAGCAATCCGGTTTTCCATGCAAGGAGCAAACATATCGAGGTGGCTTACCATTTTGTGAGAGAACAAGTGTTGGCAAAAGAGATCAAGCTTGAACATGTCCCATCAAAGGAATGTGTGGCTGATATCTTTACCAAAGCATTGGGAAAGGACTTATTTTTCAAGCATAGAACAAGTCTTGGTGTACTTTCTAAATCTATGCTAAAACTAGTTGAAGAGGGAGTGTGAAAAATTGTCAACTAGTAGTATTTTCCTAACTTGAGATTTTGTAGGCCTATGGCCAAATAAAAGTTAGAGATAGGTTCATACATGTATGTAGAGGCCCAAAGTATGTGTACACTACTTTTGAGGTCACATTAATTAGAGGAGGTCGAGTGTGGAGCTCTTCTATTGGCTCATAATTTGGTGCATTCCTATTTGACCAAATTTCTAGGTATATGGGTGAATCCTATTGGACCCCAATTTTAGCCTATCATAAGACAAGTGGCCAAGAGGCACTATGGCTGCTATAAATAGCCATCTCCACGAGTATGTACACATCTCATTTTCATTCTATTGAATGAATGTTATGCTCTTTGAAGATCCATCTTCTTCTCTCTCACTTTTTTGTTCATATCTTGCATTCTAGCCACTAGAATTGTGATTTCTTTGTTGCTATGGCTTCACACGTGTGAAATGCAGGTTGTAGGCTCTGAAGTACGGACAGGGACAGCAAGTTTCTGTTTGTGGAAGCTTATGATCAGATTTTGATGTTTAGTATGCTTAACATCACAATTTCTATCATTTTTTCAATCTAGATGTGCATAACTTCCATGGCCAAGATCTTTATGAAACTTTAGCATCTTTTGGATCTGAGTTTTTCACATGGAACACGTAGTTGAAACTCGTTGAACATGTGACGAGACTAAAGATTGAACAAATTTTAACTAAATTTGTTTGGATCTTGTTGTAGTTGACTCGAAGATGAATATGGCAATGAGATGCAGGAATCAACTCTAATTTGACATGAATTTCTCATATCTCTCAAAAATCCTAAACTGCTGTACAAGGGAATCTGAAGGTGGATAGATGAATGAAAATGTGTTCTGGAGATGCTCTACAGAAGACTCTCATGCAATAGCTATTCCTCAAGCAAAAATCAATCACACAAAATAGGTGAAGAGAAACAAGGAAATAAACAAACGTTACAGAGAGTGAGAACTGTATAGCACTTGTCAAACAAAACTTGCATTCATCAACATTGATAATGTACCTTAATAGTTGCAATATTTTAGTTGTTTTGTAGAGTAATGTGACTTACTCTGACATGCCCTTGTCAAAACAAGGCAGTGTTGGTGACGCTAAAATCAACCATCATTGATAGCAGATGTTGTAAGATATAGCTTGAGATGCAGGTATTATTGAGGTACTACGTCCTGAGGACCTCTGCTTCATATTGTTGGACTGTATGTGCTTGGATAGGCGGATATGAAGGACAAGCATCAACAGGATGCGTAGCCCGGCAGTGTGGGCACCATATTGTTTTTCGTCTATAAGGTACCTGTGCAGGGTTTGACTGACCAGGCATACTGCTTTGGATAGACTTCAGGGTAGCTTGAAACTCATTGGTGAGTTTCTCCATTTGAAGTTGGTGTTGCTTATTAAGCAACTCCAACTGTGATTTCCAAAGCTGATCTCGGGTGTTCTCGATCGGTTTCGACTCATGGACAAGAGCACGTGGTGCTCTTCTTTCCTTGGATTCGTAAACATCTAATCCTTCGTCTTCTTCCTTGATGGCATCAGACATAGCTAATTTGAGGCCATATATTCGTCAATTGATTTAAGCTCGCGTCTAATCCATCTTGGAAGGCCGACTAAAAACTAGATGATGAGCATCTGTTCAGAGGGCTATTCCTGTACTTGACTTTTGAGGCGTTTGAAACTCTCGATATAGTCTCGTACACGTTCATCCTTTGCCATCTTGATGTTACTCAATTTGAAAAAAGGACTCTCGATCAAGCGAAAGGGCTTAAAAACGCTTGATAAAGGACTCTTTCAAGATTGACCAGTCTGTCTTATCTTCACGATCAAGGTTGAAAAACCAATCACGTCTTTAGCGATCATGGTCATCGAAAACGGTTGGACCATAGCATCGGGAGATGTTTAACTATACACATCACATGCATTCTCAAAGATTTGCAAAAATCTTTGAGGGTCCGAACTACCGTCAAACTTTGGTAGATCTAGCTTGGGTGTACGTCTCTCATGATGAGCATTGTGGGTAGCAGAGACTCCATTAAGGTTGGTTCTGGCCTGTGAGGGTTCAGCACCATATAAATGGGGTCGTGTGCGTGAGGACTCAGGTCTATCAGGTTCTTGTCTCTCGAATGGGTTTGTGGATGGCTCGTGTATTTGGGCCCTCATTTGGTAGTACCTATCACGTCTGATTTGTTCAACTACAGGGGACCTAATCTTGTATGGATAATCTTCGGGGATTTCAGGATCTGTATTGTTGGCCATTGGGTACTGTTGTGTCGTTTTTGTGTTGGGTACGTGGTTCTGGTGTTTTTGGATTTTTTTTTTTTTGGGGGGGGGGGGGGGGGGGGGGGGGGGGGGGGGGGGGGGGGGGGGGGGGGGGGGGGGGGGGGGGGGGGGGGGGGGGGGGGGGGGGGGGGGGGGGGGGGGGGG
>MU836643.1:0-25966 GCA_029204225.1 Diphasiastrum complanatum
GGAATAATTTAGAGAGCTCATATTTATATGCCGTGCAGTGAGTTCAAAGAAAAGTTTGTGACAGTATACCGAGTTTTGACTGTCTACTATCTGGTATACGCAGTTTTTGTTGCAAGTGAAAGTGCAAGCATGTTGTATTATCCTGGAAATAAATTTGGTCACTATCTATTTTGCAGGGTAGTGAAGGAGGCAGAAGCAAACTCACTCAAACTTACCCCTGAGTACCTGGAATTGAAGTTCATAGAATCAATAGCCAATAACTCAAAAATTTATTTTGGCGAAAAGGTGTGACAATTAATCTAAAAAATAATGTTTTTTTGCTAGTCTTTGTACAGTTGATTTAATCTGACATCCAGTTTTCCGTCTTTTTTTTTTTCATTTCTTTTTTGATATACACGTTGCTACCAAATGTGCAGATTCCAAGAATGATATTGGGTCAGAGTCTTTCTGGCAATTTTGTTCCCAAAGTTTCGGAAATTGATCACGAGCAACCACTTCTGTAATTTAAAACCAGTGCTTGCTGCTGTGATGCCAATGTGTGCACTGAGCGCCCTTTTGTACCATAAGAGGATTCTTTATGCTGCTGTCGCCCATATGATTACAATGCAATGAAATTGTAATTATGAGTACAGTCCGTAAAGTCCCAATACATGATGTATTGTTGATTCAAGTATTCTGTGTTCGCCTTTCATGCATTCTGTAGTCCTAATTATGTTTGTAGCTTATAACAGCAAGATTGACCTGACCGCACATAATCAACTTTGTACCTGGAGCAAAGATGCAGCACAGGCAAAAGAGAAGCATGCTCCATCTTTACTTCGTTTACTTCCAAGCCATTTCTGGTTTCCTTTTTCCATGGACATCTGAAGTTGAAACAATCAGATACTTTTTGCTAGATCACTCAGCATAAAAGATACTCTTTCAAAGAAAATTTTGCAGATTTCTACTAGAGCTTTTATTTATTTATTTAGGATAATCCTTATGATCAACTTCCAATGGCCAAGCTTTTCTTTTTGGTACTTTCATGTGTGGAGGACTTTGAGACAACATAACCCACCCAGGAAACATATCCCCCTGGGAAACGAGAAACTGGATTTGGGGAAGTAGAAACACAATGTTGTCACGTCATAGCCAAATCACAACAATTAATCGAAACAGTAAAATTTTAAGGAAATCAGTTCATTCATTAGCACTTGTAATATTTTGACATAAACAAGTCAAACACATGTTTCCCAGGCTGGGAACTTGTTTCCACTTGCAAAAGTGCTTTGTCATGCTTGTGTTTTGCTGAAGGGAGTACCCCAAGTGAGGAAAACATATTTCCCACAGAGGAAAGAAAAATACGGTGGCATATGCTCTAAGCATGATGGCTTCATTATAAGAGACATTCATTATTCTGAAATTTACAAATTTTAAAGCAAATTGTTCTGGAGGACCTTCATGACATACTTTTAGTAGCCCATAGCATGTTCTTCAAAATTTATATAGTTCAAAAAAGGGTTAATGTGAACAATACAGGCATACAGAGGGAATAGTCCTTTATTATAAGAGATGTCATTTTACTCTTGAAGTTTTGAACTCACAAATTGAAGACATTGTTCTGAATGATGTTCATGACATATTTATAATGGCCCATAGCATGTTCTTGAATAATCACTTAAGTGGCAAAAAGAGGGCAAATGTTCAGGCAGTTAGACAAATAGTGTGAGAGGGTTTTCTTATATATTTTAGACATACAATAAATTTAGAGGCAAATATTATTAGAATGGACTGTCATTGATTTCCAAAGACTTGAATATGCGGCGGCTAGTAGTGAAAACTCACAAAGTGTTTTCTAGTAGAGAACAGAGACCCAAGTATAGAGAAAGCCAACATCATGAGTGATAGAAATACTTTCTTTGTAGGCACTGCCTAAATCAATTATGTCAGATGTGGATGAAGTTCATGTCAAATATTTGGAACAAGATTTTCAAAGTGGTGAGAACCAACCTAATCCTTTGTCTAGCATACCATTTTGAAATTGATGGGCAAGCTGAAAAGCTGAATAAGTTTTTGATAACATGTTAAGAACATATTACAAGAAGAGACCACACAAAAAGCAAGGATATCTACATTCGGTAGAATTTGTCTATAGTAGTTGCAGGACTCATCAATCTCAATAAACTGCATAATTGAATTGTATGGACATACATTCTCTTTTCTTACTTTGTTGGATCCTAATTGTAAACCAGAGACGGTCGAACAATGCTAGAAGCTATAGATAAACATGCAATAATTTAAAATGGCAGCGATAGCCTTACTCAAATGGGGATATATACAACACATGAGTCCAGTGGTTTATATATTCACAACCTTGGAGTTAGGACCTGTTCTCTCTTCTGCAAATATTCTCACCACCATTGATTGGCCTTGGAACTTCATCCTTGATTACGTTGTCTGATCATCCTCTAGCCTAAAAAGGAATAATCCCTCAAAACAATTTGCTCAACATCACCTTGTATTCAAGCCTTTTCAAATTTATAGGCTTGTATATCACACAATATTGCCTCTATTCTCACTCAAGTAGCGAAAGAATATGAATGGACAGCCCTACCATACTATCTCTACTAACAATAAAATATGGTTTTCCAAGCTAATAATTCCGCTTGATTAAAATCTCTTCTTCCTCAACTCACTACATCCTCTTTGACGAAGAAAGGCTTTTTCCTTGTCTCTTATATTCTCACCTTCCTTACACCCCTCTCCTCGTCCACCTTACACTTACTATGACTGAACTCGTTTCATACACCTAGCGCATGTTGTTTTTGGCTACATGACTTCATACTTTGATAAAAAATTTCCAGCAGATTTTTGGAAATCCTCTTAAGAGATAGCTTCTTTGACTAATTATGACATTTCAAGGATACTTTGTGAAAGAATCTTGCATACGTGGCGAGGTCATGCAAAGTAACACTAATTTTGCTTTAGTAAGGGTGGCAGAAGGGCCTGAGATACGAAATGTGTCCCTTTTACTACAAGGGGCATCTATAAGGGGAGAGGTCCAAATCGTAACCCTCAATCCTTTTTTACAATTTTTGTGTATGAATCTCATATGTGAATGTTAGTGTGTAATTTAAGGGTGAGTTTTATACTTGCCCCTGACCTAAATTACATGAAGCTAAAATGATACAACAATTGTATTCGTAAGTTTGGAAGTTTATTTGGTTGGCTTTTTTTCTTTTATACTGGGGTTCATCATGGCAGTGATGAGAACAAGCATGGTGCCCACAAGCTCGTCTCTCCAGAAATAGCTGGAGATAAACTGAGTATCCTCCCAACCTAAGATCACTTGCCATGTGTTCCCAGACCTGCTCTCGTTGGGAGCGTGCTCAGGAATGTGAGTTCAGGAACGTGACAGAGAAATGTGTTCCCTGGTCAACAATAATGTGACAACGATTAATCTGTTTGTAATATACCAAAATAGCGATGTGAAAGAAACCCACCTCTTATGACGATTGATTTAGGGAAAAAGAATCTCTAATGTGTGTGTGTGTGTGTGTGTGTGTGTGTGTGTGTGTGTGTGCACTTATCTAATTGGAGGAAAGCTTAGAACTTGAACATTCATATTGTGTTGATCAAAGCCTTTTATAAAGGGATGTTTGAAAGAGAAAATATTAATGACATAAATAGCTCCTTTTTGAATGGTGTGTCAGTTGAATGCATGTTCTATGTGCTCTTGCCTTGGAATTTTGAAAATAGATTCAATGGTATAATCAAAACTTTAAGTACTTGCATGAGGTTGAATTATAATAGTTAGGGATGTATACTTGGCAATCTTTATAGTGGTATTAGAGCTAGGTAACTCTAGAAAATCGTTCCAGTTGTTTTAGAAGAAAGAGGTAAAAATTACTAATCAAAATTGATAATTATCTTAAGATGGGACATATATAATCCAATAAATCACCTTGGGGTTGCTCTGTTCTTCTAAAAGTGAAAAAAGATGGAGGTTCTAGATGTGTGGATTACAAGATAACGTAAATATTAAGAATAAGTATCTATTTCCCAAGATGGATGATCTTGTAGATCAATTAGGTGGAGCTAAATACTTCAAAAGTATATATCTCAGAACCATATATCATCAGATTATAATTCATCCAAGTGATGTGCAGGAGACTTGTTTTCCAATGAGATTCGAACATTATGAGTTTTTAGTGCTTTTCTTTTTTTGGGTTAATAAATGCACCTGCGAGATTGTGGAATAGTTTATCATTCGAAATGGATTACTATCTTAAAATGAAAAAGTTTGTGTACTAAGGGATGTTGACATAAGAAAGAGAATTATTTTTTAATGTCATGACATACTCTGTGCAAGTCATCCACTAGGTATACATAGGACTTTAGACTTGGTTAGAAGAGAGTTTTATTGTTAAACTCAAGCGATATGTTGAGTCTTATGTGGTTAAGTGTAAACCTTGTCAGCTAGCCAAAGCAGAATGCTTAAAGGCTAGAGTGTTGTTACATACCTTAGATATTTCATAGAAGAGAATGGAAAAACATATTTATGGATTTTGTAGCTGGACTTTTTAAAACCCCATGGTAGAATGATTATATTTGGGTTGTAGTGGATAGGTTAACTAAGTTAGCTATGTTCATACCGATTAAGTCAACTACAAAGACCTCAGATTTAGCTCAAATCTTTGTAGAAAGATTATTCAAGGCAGGCGATATTTGTTGGAAGAAGGAAAGAATGCCTAGATAACAAAGAACTTTGATCGATAGATGTAACTATCAGGCTCTGTGGAATTGTCCTTTCTTTAATGTATGACTATGCCTATCAAATTCACTCCAAGCAACCAACAAAAAGACAAAAGCTCATAAAACACACGAAAATATGTTTGGAGTCTCATTAGAATACTTGGGCCTCATCATTGACATGATGGTATTGCCACATTTTGTAAGGGTGCCAAAAAATTTCAACAAAGTATATTTCAGTCAAGCTCATTTGGTTGGGCCTCTTATATTCAATGATACCTTGGATTCCAAAGCATTCTTTAACAATTATCATGCTTGAGATGCAGACTTGACCATTGCCTTAATTTGTATAATAATAAATGAATTTGGTACAGGGCTTCCCAAGATTCTCTACTTGCAACTTTATAAAAGTACAAGAGAAAACAAAAATTATACAATGTTGGCATATTTGTCAACGTTGATTGCTTTAAAATCAATATCAGATTTTTATTAGTGGGTTCGCACTCACGATCAAATAGATCAAATATTAGGTTGCTTTTTAAAAAAGCTCAAACTCAAAAAAAGGCATTTATCAAATATATTTCTCCTTTGTTTTTTAGCACAAACCTTTAGTTTTATTTTATTGTTTAGTTGTTTTACCTTGATCCAAATACGTTGATGGAGTTTGGTGGAGATTTTATAGTGTACCAGCATCGTATTGGGGGATAGTGTTTGGAGCTTCCAAACAAGGGAGGTCGTGCAATGTTAGATTCTTTGACTATAGAGGAGCGAAAGGCATTGGCACAAATTTCTTGAAAAAATATGTGATTGTCTAGATTGGACACAAGATAATTAGCGAGTTTCTAGCACTTAATGTAAATGGAAAGTCTCCCATGGCTGAGATGGAACAATGTCATGACGACCATTGTTGGACCAAACCAATGATGACGCATGTTTCTTTTCCAGGAGCTGTCCATAAAAGTTATTGTGGTGGAGTATTTGAGTGCATGAATGGACTTTGTGGATCTCATGGACTTTCTGGTGTGCCAAATCAATAGTGTTGGTTCGGTGAGGTGAAAAACAAACCTCTATTAGCTATTTCTTTAGAGGGGTATGGAGCACTAGAGTGTTTATAATGGAAAAAGAAACCGGTTTGCATAGAAGCGTGTGCAAGATGTGTTTATTATTGTATGCCAAGTGATACAAAATACACGAGAGTGATGATTCACAAAGACTATCATCCACACAATGTTAGACCAAATTCTTCTCAATTTGCAATAGTAGAATTGAAATGCCTCGTTGCAATGGCAACAAATAGTATTGTTGGCCCTAGAAAGATAAAAATGGAGGTCACAAAAGAGCTTGTTATCAAGGCTATGACAAGGGATGAAAATTCTAAAAGTTTTAAGATGAGTGACCAACAATTGATAGAACTATTACAAGAAATGTAGCCATTTGTGCACAACAACATGTGCATGCAAATTATTATACTTTTATTCTTTCATTATAAACTCGCTAATGTAACATACGTAATTGTCTTACTTGTTTATCTATTTGTGTAGATTCAAGAAAATAGTGATTGATTACTAAAGAAGGAATGTTGGAAAGAGTGTGGAAACTAGTTTACTAGAATTGAAAAGATTGTGTGTTTATGATTTCTTTCATGGCAGAACGTTGTTTTGTGTTCAAAATGTCCACGATAGAGCCAACATCAGGTGTTGATTTGGTGAACAGGATGGCATGGATGGGAGACAATGACCTAAGAAGGTCATAAATATGCTTTGACCATCTCAAGTGTGTATAGGGGTGGACAACTATGGCAACATGTGTATGTACCATGGTGACAATTTCTCCTATATGTCCATCATTTTATATGTCAACATTTGATTATTATTTGAATTTTCAAGTTCTATAGATGTCCATATATGTTAGGTGGAAAAATGTATTCTTTTTTTTACCTTTGATCTCTAAATTAGTGTTCAGGAACTCATGACAATCTCAACTTGCGAGACGAAAGAGGAAGACACAGAGGCACAAGCATTGTTTTGGAGGATGATAAACACTACAATACCAAAAAAGGGCTTCAAGTTGTCGTAAAACGTGGGGATGACCGGCAACGGAAGCTTGAAGCTTTGAGCGTAGGCGTGTAGGACCGGAAACACAACAATTAGCAGCAAAAATATTCAAGATGAATCATTCATACAAATTGCGCAAATGAACAATACAGTAGTGAGACAGAAAATTGCACTCTGATTAATATCAACAGTGAGTACAATGGCTTGAAGTAATAACTTCAGCTTGCTGAGCGTGATAACACTAACTATAGAAGAACTCTGATTATAATGTTAAAACAACACTTATGATTGCTTGATTCAGCTAGTAGTATATATTTACAAGTGTCTTCAAAAATATCTTACAGGCATTGAATGTTATTTACGCCAGTCTTTGTATATGTACAAAGTGGGTAACCGCCCTTGGGATATTTAGCAGTCCAGTTGTTTTAGGGTTTATGATAAGCTGACGACATCGGTCTGCCACTGTTGGAGAAACCTAAAAAATGCGAAGGTGCCTTTGAAGAGTGAAGGCAGAGAAAATGTGAAAAACCCAATAGTGCCCTTAAAATGAAGTTTGGGTTGCATTTTTTTTCGAAGGTAGAGGAATGCGAAAAAACCCGACAGTGCCCTTAAAATGAAATTTGGTCACAATGTCACATTTTTCTTGAAGGTGTCACTTTTTTTCGACAGTGCGAAAAAGGCGAAGATGCCTTAAAAATAATTAAGGCACAAAAAATGCCTAAGGTGCAAAAAGGAAACAGTGCCTTCAAAACAAAAAAATGCTTTAAGAAAAAACTAAGTTTTGGAAAGATGCAAAGGTCCAAAATATGTTGTCGGCCTTCGGCTATTTTTAAGATGCTCATTACTTGAACGATTTGTTAAGGCCGAGCATAAGAATTCTAACACTTCCCCCTAATGTGGATCTTGAAAAGCTTTGATGTTCAAATTTAACATTTTGTTAAATCTGAGATGTTGCTCCTTTGATAGAGCCTTTGTGAAGTAATCTGCTGCCATGTAGTTTGTTCTGCAGAAAACCAATGCTACTTCCTTGCTATGCACTTTCTCTCTAAGGTAATGATACCTGATTTCGATATGTTTGCTTCGAGAGTGAAATCTCGGATTGAGAGATAACGCTATTGTGCTTTGATTGTCACAATAGATTGTAGTAGGAAGTGTTTGGGTCAAATGGGCAAGATCAAGGTGAGCCTTCTACTTTTTTTTGGCAAGAAAAAAGATAGATCCAAGTTAAAATTCTTTTATTTTGGAGTCAAAGGGCATTTTGCAAGTGATTGCTTCAAGAAGAAGAGAGATCAAGGTGAGAAGCAAACCAAGCTAACTATTGATGAAGATGGTGTTGATGAACAATTGTCAAATGATGCTTTTGTTATGTCACCTATAGATGGCCCATGGACCCCTCCGATGCACTATGGAGTTCCATGCTCATCCAATGAGAGAGAGAGAAGCCTAGGGGAGTTAAAGAATCTCCAAGAGCCTCCATAGGCTTGTGGAATGTCAAGAGACTCCTTCCATAACCTACGTGAATTGCTGCTCAACGCCTTGGCTCTGGCAGTACTCCTTAAACTCAGTAGAGATATACTCTCGACCATAAGTTTGACTTTAAGGCCTTGATCGTCCTTCCAGTCTCCTTTTCTACACGCTCCTTGAGATCCTGAAGCAATTGAAAGCTTTTGATTTCTTCTTTATAAAGTACACTATAGTCCTTCTGAAAAATTCATCAATAAAAGTTATAAAATACTTTGCATCCTTCAGCGAAGGATTTTTCATCGGGCCAGAAATGTCTGAATGTACAATGTCTAACAATCCTCTAGCAGTACTATGCTGATGGCTTGATCTAAATGGTTTCCTAGTCTGTTTACTAACTAGACAGTCTTGATAGACAGGTAGCTCGACGAGGATAGTCGAGATCAAGAACAATAGCTTGCCTAGACATTTGTTGTACAACATCATGATTCAAGTGACCAAGTCTATAATGCGAAAGTAAACTTTTATTTGCATGAATAGAAGTACTGAGTGCCTGACTAGAGGTAGAAAAGCAATGACTTAATTTATACAAGTATCCATGCCTCTTTCCGAGTGCTAGGATCTTGCCTGTCCTATCAACTACTTTGTACTGACCACATTCGAATTCTACTTTATGTCCTAGATCTGTGATTCTGCTTACAGAGAGCAGATTCGTAGATAAACTGAGCACATATAGGACTTTAGAAAGTAGCTTAGATTGATCATCTGCAAAGCTTAATCTTACAGTACCTTCACCTTTAATAACTCGTGTGCTATTATCGCCAAGGTGAACATATTTATTGCTACTGTAGGTAGTATAGGACTCGAAATAGCCAATGAGACTGGTCATATGATGAGTGGCATTGGAATCCAAAAAGCAAAAACTGTCGCTGGATGCTTCTTGATAGCTGGTCATGAAGGCATCATGATCCGCTTCTTGAATGGGTTGTGGAGCTTTTGTAACTGCATTTGCCACTTGATTCGGCTACCCCTTGCTGTTGTTCTTTGCTTGCAGTATCCGGCAGTCTTGAATTTCGTGGTTGTTTTGGTTGCAATATCTGTAGAACAACTTCTTCTTGTTGGATTATTCTCCTTTTGACCAATCGACTAATTGGTTTTAATCTTCATCCATTAATCTAGTTCTGCGGATTTTTCTATGTGCTTACACAGTCTGCAGAATTACAATGTTTTTACACAGTCTGCAGAATTACACGGAGTTTACGACAGTGTCACATTTTTCGCATTTTTTGCCTGACAAAGATCTCGTGTAAAATCACAGTGTCACATTTTTTGCTTTCTCAAAGAGCCTCAAATGTTAAGAAAATGACTCTGGCAAATTGTGAGACAACCCTAAATGAGATTTAAGGGCACCTTCTTCTTTTTCGTTTTTTTTGCAAAAAATCTGACGTCATCTGTGGCTATTTTAGTTCATTTCTGCAGAGCTACAGTTTTGGTTCATTTATGCAGACATAATATTTATGACCAACTTCACCGTTTCTCAACAATCAATGACAAGGATCAGATGGATGCTAGCGGATCACCAGCCAGCTGACGATCGCAATTGATGACCTAATTTTTTTAATATAAGTAGCTGTTCATATTCATACAGTTTCAATCATCTGAAATTGAATAATTAGCTCTCTCTCTCTCTCTCTCTCTCTCTCTCTCTCTCTCTCTCTCTCTCTCTCTCTCTCTCTCTCTCTCTCTCAAGCTTGTGAGCTTGAACACTCCTGAGCATTCTAGCTCACTTCTTAGAGTTGTTTTAGAGATTGCTATTGCGCCACTGCTTATCAGCATTGCGCTTAATTCGGACTTTCATTATAGCTGCTCAGAGATAGCATAGAGTACGCAGCTTCGATCCGCAACTTATTGTACTCATTTGCTTTTGTTACGTTTTCATACTGAATCAATACTATCCCTCATTGCGTTCAGCTTTCACCTCAGGAAGTATGCGTTTCTGTATTTCTTTGCGACTAATTTGTGAACAATTCACGACCACTATCTCAATTAATTTTGAACTTTTTAATTTGTTTTGGACTATTTTCTACATATGGTACCAAAAGAGCTATATGTGAAAAACAATAAAAAATCACTAATTGTTGAAGTGGGATTTTCTCGAGTTCAAATCTCATTTCAATACAACTATAAGCCAAACAAGACAAATTTGATCAACGACTGACCACAATTTAGTTTCTAAAATTTATTGATGATTGTTCCAATAACTATAAGCACCCAATATAATTGTAAATTCAAAATAAATTTGGGAAAATAAGATGTAATCATGTCTAAAATTAATGTCGATCCAAATAACATCCACAACTTTTCAATGTATGTTTAAAATTTTAAGTTACATTGATATTTAAAAGAAACATATACATCACTAAATTTTCATATACTACTACATTCAAGCTGTATTATAAGAAACTCTCATAAAAATGTAATCACAATGTGTCATTTGCCACTAAAAGTGGTTCATATTTATAAATAATGGTCTTGGGGGTCTTGGGCCAAGCCCTACATTAGTCGAGAGACTATTACAAAAGATGCACAACTTTGGTGCAATTGTAGACAATGTAGAAGTTTAACCTTTTAGACAAGTAAGCTATTCTTATTCTAAAGGTTGAGAATTTTTAACTATTTCCAACCTTAAGAATTTCTAAAAGCCTTTAAACTTTCTACATCATGATTCCTCATGGTCTTACAATACACATGCCATGGAATAGGATTTACTTATAGGATGACATGCCCACACCCTAGCATACAAAGTCGGCTTTCTACAAAATTGCCAAGCTGGATTTACAACTGAATTTACAAAAGGAATTATATGTTAAACATGTCTTTTGAAGCCAAATTTGGCTCAGTGTTGCAGATTCAGAATCTGACAACACTGACTAGTACACTCAAGTCCAATAATCATGGCGACAAAGATTGTAACCAAGACTCTACAACTACAATCATGAACTCTACTCATCAATATCAGCTTCACATTCATCGGATAATTTGGATAAGTATTCTTTGACGTGTGCCACTGATATTTGAAGAATAGATGTTGATTTTTCCACAGTATAGCCATGTGCTTTAGTTTTTTTTTTTTTGCCTTTGATTTCCATGCATGAACAACTATATCTACATCCATATATTGTGGTCTGTCGTTGTTCGGAATCCATTCTTTCTCTAAGCAATTTTTGTACAGCTCCGAGTTGTCAAGTTGTCTCTGGTTTCTACGCCATTTATTGGATTTTGGTTCATACCATAATGCTTTAAACTTTGTGGCCAAGCCTTCTGAGTTTTTCTTCACTTCGACAACTTTTGCCACCCAAATAGGTACAGAACCCTCCACAACATCTTCATCTCGAGGCCGCATTGCAATGAACTTGTCCAACACAACTTCTCTACGTGGGATGATTTCAACCAGAGGTGCATCAACTTTTCGCCCACAAAACCTTCGGGGTAATAACTCATCCATTTCGACCTCATTGATCGAAGTTGATACAGATGAATCAAAAGTGGTTGGCAAGGATTGTGGCCAAAAAGCCTCTTGGCATGCATTGATCTTGACAACATCTTTTCTTTGGAAAGATATTCGACAAGTTTTGTGGTTTCAACCACACATGCATCATTGCGATCCTTGTATTCTGGAAACTTCTGGCTCATGCAAATAATCAATAAAAGACATTATTCCTTTCATTTCATCTAGATCCAGATCCTTCATGGATGCTAGAAATATGGCTTCATCTTTTGAAGGTACACGCTGCAATAGTTTGAAAGGTTCGCTCCATGCGTTGTCTCCATCATTAGAATAGTATTTCCATTGCATGGTTGGCTCACCATTCATCATTTGAAAACAAAAATAGTGAGGATTGGTGTGTCCTTCTAAGCCGTCATTTCCTTGAGCAATACAAGGCTCTATAAATTGTTTTCAGTCCACCATTTGTTCCAATATTTCTACTTCAGTGCTTTCGATACACCCTCCACTTTTCACCAATTTGTGCTAGCATGGCATTGTGTGAACTTTTTTGGACTTCAAAGCCCTGGATATGATATTGAAAACTTGATCTATGTCTTCATGTTGTGGCCAACCAAAAGAAATCCCATTTCTATCTTTTGGAAGATGTTATGTGCCACTAACATACAACAAAGGCCAAAAATAAATTTGTTCTTGTTCTTCGTCCAACAATTGTTAGCTTGAATATGTAAGATTGGAGGTAAGTACCTTTCTTATTGCTCACATTGGTGATGTGGCAACTTGATTGTTATCATGAGCATGCAAGTTATCAATCCAAACATCACAGAGCAACTTGAATCCATGAACCAATACCCCACAAACATGTGTTTTCAAAAATCGATTCCCCTCTAATATGGGAGGAGTCTTATTGAAACGTGGTAATGTTGTTGTATTTTGATCCATTCCATCAATGATAAGACACAAAGAATGCTCAACATGGGATCTTGACACTTCTTTCCAATATGCATACAATTTTCAAGAATCGAAAACATGATGTAGATGACGACCTCTCTAATGCAATATAGCAATCACGCATCCTAGCGTCAGAAGTTGTCTCTATTGCATTTTTAAGGTCATCACATATTTTGCATTTGGACATTCTTTGTCTCGTTGGAGTCTTGACATGTCCAAACTCTTGTCTCCACATCTTGTAGAGTGTGGATCTTGAAACTTCAGGAATACACGTATCTTTAAGATGTGTGTGTATAGTTTTGAAGACATCACGTTTATGCATGCCGAGTGGGAGATGATGTTCGCAAATAACAATGCCATCTTTTGATTTATGTTGTAGATGTGGTTAAGGCAATGTATGCTTTTCCAAAATCCCATTCATTAGGGCTAGCCCTTTTGAAGAGTGTCCACGTTGCTTGAACGTGCCATTGTTTCCATGAAACTTGTACACAATGGAATAACGTGCCTCAGCAATTACTTGCCAAAACATTCCATGGGAGATTCCCAACAAATTCTTATATGCTTTTTTTATGCATACAGATTTACCATCCAATGTAGGTTTGAAGCACAATTTGGGTTCCTCCAAAATATCAAACATTGCGTTTGACATTTCTCGTCTATAAAAAAAACATTTGAACATCTACAATAACTAATTATGCTTGTCAGTTTCTCGTTTTCTCCACACACCTATTCGCAAGTCTTCACATTCTTTGTAGGTGATTTGTCGAATGCACAACTTATTACAACATGGTTGCATCAACGTTTTCCTTATATTTTTTGACGATAAAACATATTCTGTCTTTTTTGGTGCAACATAAGCAAGCACATGTTTTCTTTTTAAACTTTGAGGAGTTTCAAAGGATGTTGGACATACTTGAGGCTCTCTTTGTAGATTTTCAAAAAGTTCATTTGCTTGTCACCATCTTGATTCTATAGGATCATTTGTCACATTAGCATCATGTAATATGTTGCTTGTGTAATCATGTCCATCGAAATCGAATTCTGAAAAATCTAAATTACGTCGGATGGATGTATCTGCACTTGCCAAAATTGACGGTTTCAGTGTACGCTTTGTTTGAATGTTGATTTCATAATGACGTCTTTTATTTTTTGTTGTTATCAACAGCCTCTCCAACATCCTCCACACTTGTAAGAATATTTGATTTGTATGCTGATGCAGATATATTATGAGTAACCACATCCTCAACATCAATTAAGATATCTAAGTTATACACTGATCTTGACATATTACGATCATGAAAAATATCTTTGATTCCTATCAAGATATCCGAGTTATAGTTATTTGATTTTGACATATTACGATCATGAGAAATATCTCATATTCATGTCAAGATATCCGAGTTATTCCGCAAATAGAACAACTAGAACATCTTCTCTTGGACAGTCCATGTAGTGACCCTGGAAAATATATATATATACACACACACTTTATGTTAGGATCTGCAATGCTATTGAAAGTATAATTAGCAAAATTATGAAACTGTAATAAAAATATAATGAACAAAAACATGAGATAGTAACAAAATTATGAAACCTTAGCTCTTAGTTTTTGGCCCTTAGCCTATAGCTCTTAGCCCGTAGCCGTTGGCCCTAGTTTCTTATGTATAATATTTTTTTTTTGAGATATATATATATATATATATATAACACACTTATGAGCTTAAAAAATATGTATACAAATTAAAAACATACTAACAAGTGTACTGAATGACTTACCTTTGAGCGCTCACTTGCATAAATTTTATGAAATGCCTTGCATCAGCTTCCTGAGCTTCTAGAGGATGGTTCTAAAACTTTATTCTAAGAAACTAGACTCAAGGCATGAGCTTAGTCTTGAGCCTCCAGAGCGTGGTTCTAATATTTTATTCCAAGAACTAAACTCTCGTTGAACCTCCTTTTATAGAGTTTTGATGGCCTTTGTCCAAGTCATCAATCCATGTGAAAACATTTTGTTTAGACTCCTTGGTGATACAACTCATCAATCTATTTTTTTACCTCGTGATACAGCTCATTAATCCTAGTGACAAAGATCTCTTTTGTATTTTGTCTTTTCCATGTCATCAATCCGTTTTCAAACTTCTATTCATTTCATGCATCTATCATGGATCGATGACATGGCAAGTCTCTATATAAACACTACTTATTTGGCTCTGTTTACGTCTTTGAATCTTAGCATACTGTGGGTTTTTATCGCAGCCACCTGTATATGATAACTCTCTCACCTTAAAAAGAAATTCATATTTCATATATGTAGCAAACTCCTTTATTTTCATGTTTTCGTCAAATGGTAAATGTTTTTAAACTATTTTAGTTTGTTGATAAGAGAGAGAGAGAGAGAGAGAGAGAGAGAGAGAGAGAGAGAGAGAGAGAGAGAGAGAGAGAGAGAGAGAGAGAGAGAGAGAGAGAGAGAGAGAGAGAGAGAGAGAGAGAGAGAGAGAGAGAGAGAGAGAGAGAGAGAGAGAGAGAGAGAGAGAGAGAGAGAGAATTAGATATATATATCTATATGTATATATATATATATATATATATATATATATATATATATATATATATATATATATATATATATATATATATATATATATATATATATATATATATATATATATATATATATATATATATGATTTGGTTATGTATATATGGATTTTATATATGAGTTATATATAACTATAAATCTATATATGTTTAAGAAAAAAAATGAGGATATGTATATATGGATTTTATATATGAGTTATATATAACTATAAATCTATATATGTTTAAGAAAAAAAATGAGATATATATATATATATATATATATATATATATATGATTTGGTTATGTATATATGGATTATATATATGAGTTATATATAACTATAAATTTATATATGTTTAAGAAAAAAAATGAGGAGCCCACCCGCCGCGGCGGGTGGGCTCCTCAATTTGATCTTTAGATATAAATATATATATATATATATATACATAACTTGCCCACATGATTTATTACCTTGGTTAAGAATCAAATGGAGCTGCCATTATTGTCAAATTGTATCTATCTTATGAATAACACATTGATCAGGGATTTTTGAACATGTGCAATCTCTTTTATCCTAGGTTGCAAAGAGAGAGAGAGAGAGAGAGAGAGAGAGAGAGAGAGAGAGAGAGAGAGAGAGAGAGAGAGAGAGAGAGAGAGAGAGAGAGAGAGAGAGAGAGAGAGCCAATAATAGTTTTTGAAAGAATCGATTTTTTCGAAAGACTCAGATATTTTGAAAGACTCGCATATTTCAATAACTCAAATTTTTCGGAATTTCGATTTTTCCGATGACCCGGATTTTTGCGAAGTCTCGATTTTTTGAAGAATCGAAATTTTGAAGACTTGATTTTTTCGAAGATTGGGAATTCTAGAATGATTCGTATTTCTTAGATGACTCGAAATTTTTCGAAGACTCGGATTCTTTTAATGACTTGAATTTTTTTGAAAGACAAGGATTTTTTCAAAATCCTAAACCGTTTTTTTAAAAAAAAGAGGGGGGAGGAGGGAGCCCACCCGCTGCGGGCTCCATCCTCCCTCTCTCATTGTTTCTATAAATTGAGAAAAAAAAATATAAATATCAAAATCACACACACACACACACACACACACACACACACACACACACACACACACACGCGCACACACACACACACACACATACTAGTTGTGATTGCACGTCGTTGACGGGCAATGGCGGCCGATCTAGGTGACGGCCGATGATTTGGAAATTCAGTATGTCATTGACGGGCGATGATTTTTCGATCTAGGTGGCGGCCGGTGATCTAGTGGGTGTGCCCGTCGTTGACGGATCTGGGTGAGGGCCGATAATTTGGATGGTGGTCAATGGTTTAGGAGGAAAGCCGATGGTCGTTGACGGGTGGCCGAAGGGGAGGGCCGATGGTCGTTGAAAGGGTGGCCGAAGGGAGTGTCACATTTTTTGGGAGGGGGAGTGTTGCATTTTTTGGGAGGGAAGAAAGCGGCTTGTGCATGGGAGACCTTCGCATTTCACTTAAAGGCACCTTCACAATCTTAAGGGTACCTTCGCATTTTGAAGGACACTTTTGCATTTTTCTGCCTGATGGAAAAAGTAGGATGATCAGAGAGGTACTTTATGTACCAGGTTTGAAAAAAAATCTACTTTCTGTTGGAGTCATTACTGATCAAAAGTTGAAAGTAGAATTTGCCCATGATCGTTGCTTTGTGAAGGATGCGAACCAAAAGTTCAAAGTTATTGCAGACGGAGTAAGAGAGCCCAATACAAAATTGTACAGGTTGAATGCTACAATCAAGGGGCAACATGGACTTGTATCGTCCATTCCTTCGCAAACTGAGTTGTGGCACAAGAGGCTTGGTCACTTGAACTTGGGAAGCCTCAGTTTGATGAGAAAATTGGAGATGGTAACATGATTGCCTACCATAGAAGATCACTTGAAATCGATGTGCGAATCTTGTGTATATGGGAAGCAGCATCGAGAGAAGTTCAATAAAGGGGGTGTTGCAAGAGCAAAGAACATCCTGGATTTAATCCACACAGATTTATGCGGGCATATGAGGACCATGTCCTTAGGTAAAGCCTTCTATTTCATGACCTTTATTGATGATATGTCATGTAAGACGTAGATCTACTTCTTGAAGAAGAAATCAGATGCATTTGATAACTTTAAGAGCTTCAAGAACTTGGTCGAAAATCAAACAGGTAGGAAGATCCAAGTCCTAAGATCAGATAGTGGAGGTGAGTATAAGTCTAATGACTTCAATGATCTTTGTGATCAATGTGGGATTAAAAGAAAATTTACGCAAGCTCATAATCCTGCTCTCAATGGTGTAGCTGAGCGCAAAAATTGTACGATTGTGGAAATTGCCAAATCTATGCTAGTTGAGATGAAACTACCAAAAGATTTTTGGTCAGAAGCATATAGCATGGCAGTTTATCTTCAAAATAGAAGTCCTACCATTGCCATACCAAAGATAACATCTGAGGAAGCATTCACGAAGAAGAAGCCAAAGGTGAACCACTTGCAAATCTTTGGATGTAAGGCCTTTGTACACATTAGTAAGGAAGAGAGACATAAACTTGATGTAAAAGCTATCAAGTGCATATTCCTAGGATATGATGATCGTGTGAAGGGCTATAGATGTTTTGATCCAGTCGAAAACAAAATCCATATAAGCCGTGATGCTATCTTTGATGAATCCAAGATGTATCAAGACGAGGATGCTGAGAAGATAGACACATCCAGTGGGAAAGATGGTATAGTGAGGATACCACCTGATGATGATCCATTCATTGACCTTCCGAGTGATGAACATGAGGATACATCTCAAGATAGTACTACTCAGCCTCAAGAAACAGGTTGGGGAGGTAGGGACAAACCTTTTGGTGTAAGAAGGATTGAAGTTGCAGGTGACAAACACAAGGAGAAGGATGTACCGTGGGATACATTTTCACCAGGAAGCCAATCACCTGACAGAAAGCTCCCTAAGTGGTTTGAGAGATTGATGGAGAGCCGCGACATAGATGACTTTCCAGAATCATCTAACCAGGGAGAGCTACGAAGATTAACAAGAGAGAAGATACTACCTGAAAGGTATGAAGCAAATTATGCTCTTTTATCTAGCATTATTCAAAGCAAAGAACCTTCGACTTATGGTGAAGCGAAGGATGATGACATCTGGGTCAAGGCCATGGGAGAGGAGATGGAGTCAATTACTAAGCATAGCACATGGAACTTAGTAGAACCACCAGTTGGCAAGAAGCCCATTGGTTGCAAATGGGTATACAGAACTAAGTACCATGCAGAAGGAAGTATAGCAAAGCACAAAGCAAGATTGGTGATCAAAGGGTACGCACAAAATAAAGGCATCGACTATGAGGAGACCTTTGCACCGGTTTGTAAGTGGAATACTCTACGTCTACTTATTGCTTTAGCTTCAAATTTTGGTTGGCCTTTGCATCAGATGGATGTGAAATCTGCTTTTCTAAATGGTGAGTTAGAAGAAGAAGTGTTCATGGATCAACTTGAAGGCTTTGTAACGAAAGGATAGGAGAATAAAGTATGTCGCTTGAAGAAAGCGCTTTATGGTCTTAAACAAGCACCACGTGCATGGTATAGCAGGATTGATGCCTACTTTCGTTCAAAGGGGATGGTGAGAACACATTCTGACCCAAATCTATATGTCTTATGCTTTGATGGTATGGTTGCTTTGATTGCTCTTTATATTGATGACTTGATTATTATGGGAAATAACCAATAGATGATAGACATGATCAAGAAAGACCTCATGGAAAACCTAATGCATTACTGCCTTGGAGTAGAAGTGTGGCAAAAAGGACATGAAGTGGGCTTAACATAGGTGAAGTATGTCAAAGAATTTTTGCACAGGTTTAGGTTGCAGGATTGCAAACCAGTAAACACTCCTATTGAACCAGGTAAAAAGCTTTCTAAGCTTGATGAGTCACAGTCATTTGATGCTACGCTATATAGATAGTTAGTAGGGAGCTTGATTTACCTTACCGCGACTAGATGCTATGTTGTTGGTATTGTAAGTCAGTTTATGGTAGCACCTACAAAAATGCATTGGAAGGCAGCTAAACACATTTTGCGTAATGTGAAAGGCACTTTAGAGTATGGCTTGATTTACAGGAAGCATGATGGTTTACCTGAGTTGTTTGGCTATGTGGATGTGGACTGGGGAGGTGACTATGATGATCATAGATCCACCACAGGATATATATTCTAGTTTTGTGGTAGTTGTTTTTTCTGGGCTAGTAAGAAGCAAAGGACAATTGCTCTCTCCACCACAGAAGCAGAGTATAAGGCAATGTGTAGTGCTGCACAAGAAGCTATATGGTTGAGACAAATCTTGGAAGAAATTGGCACGAAGCAGAATAATCCCACGACTTTACATAGCGGCAGTCAAAGTGGCATTCAGCTAGCAAAGAATCCAGTGCTCCATGCGAGAACTAAACACATTGAGATTCAGTATCACTTCATACGTGAGAGGATGTTGAGTCGTAAAATTCATGTTGTTCATTGTAGCATAGAAGAACAACTAGCTGATATTTTCACTAAGCCACTTACTGGAGAAAAGTTTGATAAATTTAGATCAAAGCTTTCTGTACTTAAAGTTTGTTGACTTTAAAGCTATGTATATGACTGTATAAAAAGTGACTCTACTTTAAGGGGGAGAGTTAGAATCAAAATTAGAATCACTGTGTTACTGTACTGCGGGTCCTATCGATGGATAAGGATCAGTTGGCCTCGCCACGAGGCAAGTCGACGGGACACGCATCCCACCAACGGCAACCTGGGTCATGCACGGGTTTCTTGAGTGAACAACTATATGTACAGTGTAATTTCATTTTGTGAAATACAGTTGCTATGTGAGCTTGTTGAGGAGAGTGTTTTCTGTCTAAGTTACTGTGTAGCATGATCTGTGTTCTTGTGCAAAGCAAATTCTAAGTGATAGTCCTCTGTGGAATTCAAATCGTAGGGATGATCCATAACAACTTTAGAGTACCTTAGGATTGTGGAAATAGGCCTCTTGGACTTGTTGGTAACTTAACTCGTTGGAATCGTTGTTCGAAATGAGGTTGCTACAGTTCTACTGTGGGTATGATTGGATTGCGACCAGTTTGTGGGTGAATGCGGTTGGAACGATTGAATGCGGTCTATGACGGGTTGCGGTTAGTGCAGTGTGTTGAGGTTTGTTGCGGTTGATGGCGAATGGAGATGGGTGCGGTTGAATGCAGTAGTTGTGGTTGAGTGCATTCTGTGGCGGTTGAATGCGTTTGGAACAGATGTATGCGGTTTGTTATAGATGATACAACTGAATGGTGGAGCGGTTGAATGCAGTCTAATGCGGTGGCTATGGTTCAGGGTAGTCACTGTAGGTCTATGTGGTCATGGTTGGAATGCGGTCAGTGGTAGGTAGTTGTGATCTGGGGCGGTGATGACGGTCAGTTGCGACCTGGTCTGGTGATGGCAGTCACTATGGTGCAATGGTGTATGGGGCTGGAATACCATCGGGTTGTAGGTGAATAAGGCTGCTATGGTGGAACAATGGATGCAGTTTGAAGTGGCATTGTAATGTGGTCTAATGCGGTTTCCACGATTCGAGGATTGATATGATTGGATTGCTGTGGGTTGCAGTGGATTGTGGTGGATAACGGTGGTTGCTACCCATTATAAAAGTGGAGGTGGTGTGATTGCGGTCCCTACGGTAGCTACTGTGATGTTGTTGGCGATGGCTACGGCTCAAGGCAGCTAGTATGGTGGAATGTGGTCGCGGTTGGAATGCGACTGATTGTGGGTTAGTGCGGGTAGGATGGTTCGTGGGAGTGGCAGGTGATACAGTATGTTTTTGGTCGCTACGGTGCAAAGAGTGAAGCAATTGGGATGCTGTTGAATGTAGTCCCTACGGCTCAATGCAGTGCCCACGGGTCAATGTTGTCACTACTGTGGAAGGGCTGGGGTGCGGGTATTTGTGATTACTATGGCTCAAAGCAGTCACGACAGTGCAAGAGTGGTCACTACATATCAATGTGGTCGCTACGGCTGGAAGGCGGTCGCAATGGCTGTAGTGCCGTTGAATACGGTCTCGATGGTTGAGATCTGAGATTATGCGTCGGTCAAGATCCAAGATTATGCGTCTGTCGAGATCTGACGCGAGGGCGTCGGTCGAGATCTGAACAGATGCTCCGGGTGAGATCTCAACGGAAAGGCTTGGGTGAGATCTGATCGATGAGCATCGGCTGAAATTTAAATATGGACTTTACAGGATATTGCGAGGAGGTTCTGTCAAGAGTGAGTGCATAGTTTCAATAGATGAATGAAACAAGGTTTTGTCCAGTCCAGACGTGAGTCGTGGATCTCGGCTAGGATAGGAGCCTGAAGCCTCGGTCGAGAGTGGAGCTACGCGTCGGTTGAGATGATAGTGACGAGCTTGGTAAGGTGATGCGTTGGAGACTTCAGAGCGGTGATGTTACAGCACAGATCAGAAAATGTTTGCATAGTTCTTCTTCGTTCGTTCTTCTGTTAGTTACGGTTCTCTATGGTTCTGGTCTTCTTGTTAGAACAATTTCCAAACAGAAGCGTTTCTCAGATCACAGCATATATTTCCCAGCCTGTCAGTGGGTAGAGACGGATTCGTTACTCAGCTACATGCATAAACAAGCCATGCAACCAGTCCTAGCTTAGTTAGATCAGCGTTCTGAAACATGGAACAACTGTACAACCTATCTACTGAAATCAGGAAACAAACAAGGACAAGATTAAGCTACTTAGTCAAGAAAACAAGAAACAAGGAAACTAATTAATCCTAACAGCACTTAGCAGTCCAAGAATCAAGAAACACCCATTTTTTGATGCTTGGAATGCCCAAGAACAATCAGAAACTGGATTGTAAAAGAATATGCAAGATCTACACCACAAATCCAGCCTATTTAGTGTACTTGAATGTTGATTCCTACCTTAATCCACAACAAGAAATGAAATCTAATCCACAACTAAAAACAAGGGAGTAAGCAAGAAATCTAGTTAATCCACAAACACCAAGGAAATAAAAGCATGCTCATAGAAACTTCACTCAAGAACATTGCCATGAACAAGGAGCTTAGCAATCATCAAGAACTCGTGGAAGATCTTCTTTATTCACTCCAGAGAACTTGACAATACATTCAAAGCTCCCTCACAAGAGAGGGGGCCCATGTGGAGCCCAAGTGGCAATTCCACCAAATTAGAAATTACATGTGGAATTTTCCCTTCCACTAGAGGTCACCATCAAAAGGTGGCTCACTCTAAATTATTGAAGGGGGTTCTACATTTATTTACAAGGCCTAGAAACTATTACTGACTCCTACATGGTCGTTCCTTCTCTGGGATACACCATGTAGGCTCACATAGATAATTCACTGTCATCCTAGCTAGTAATTTCTCGGCTCTCATGCTCGGCTCTCAGATTCTTCTGGTCTCCTCCTTCTGAGACCTCCTCGGTCATGGGTGAGAGATACTCTGTGTCTTCCTCTTGGCTCGGCATCTGGGGATTCTCTGGAATCCGCTAACAATGCACCCTATTTAGGGTCAATGCCTTGAGATCCAAAAACAATGAGAAAAATGTTATTTTTAGCTCCTACTTTTTCTCTACCTTATCTATGCACTCTTTGGACATATCCCAAAGGTACCATTCCAAAGCTAGGTTATTGATTTGACTTAGAATAAGGTATCCTATGCTTTTGGCACGTGTGACATCCCACAACATGGACTCAAAGTCATTTACAAGTGGTAATTGTGCAAACTAGCTTGTGTAAACTTAACAGTATAATGTTTGATCCTTATCTTAGTGATCATAATTGAGTGGAACCAAGAAGGGATTTAAATTATATTCATCAATCTATATCTTAGTATCCCCAATCAAACTCGTACCATTAAGTCCATATGTTGTGCAATGTGTAATATTCATGATAAAATTCAAAGTGAAGATAAATTTCTATGTGTACTTTCAATGTTATTTAATATGTCTTATGAACCATATGATTTGCTATTTATCATAAAGATTAGGCTAGCCACCACCTATATCTTCTAATATAAATCACGTTTATTTAGAAAACTACTTTCCTCAAAGTCCAATGAATTTCAACTTAGTTTTATTTAAAAAATTATATAGTGATGTTTGACATTTGTTTAAATATAAAAAGACAACAAGAAATGAACTAGTTTTGACAACTTTGGAACATATGTTAATGGATTACACTTGTCACAAAGGTTGATTACAAGTGTTCATTCTATATAGATGAAATTGAATGTAAAAATTTTGAAAAATGACTAATATGCATTCTTATGTTGGCATATTTGTTTTATGAATATAGAATATTTTTGATCTAAAAAAAAGTTCGGTCAAGCCGCTAAACAACAATATTATCATTAATATATACATACGTATATATATATATATATATATATATATATATATATATATATATATATATATATATATATCATAGGTCATGCGGGTCCCGGTACTGCGGGACCCTACTTGTACCGCGGTACCGTACCGGTCCCATGGTACCAATTTTTTTTTTTTTATTATAAAAATAACACGGGAAAAAATTTTAAATTTTTTTTATTATTTTTTCTTATTATGGTACCGCCCCTATACCGCGGATCCCAGGGCGGTACCACTGTTATGGTCCCGGCGGTATCATAACAGCGGTAACACAGGGCACTATGATATATATATATATATATATATATATATATATATATATATATATATATATATTATATATATATATATATATATATATATATATATATATATATATATATATATATATATATATATGCATATTTTTCATTGAATGTTGTGAATGGAAGCCATTGTCTCAGTGACGTGGCTCTAAATCAAGTCTTGATGCTCTGATACCACTGATGGAATCCTAAGAAGCTCCACACTGATCCCACCGATGGAATCACTGACCTTGAGTCTTTGAAGAGCTCGATAAGGCCAAGCAATCGGATTGTTTTGAAATTGTTAGGGATTTTTTCGACAGGAGGTTGGTCTCGCCAAAAAGCCCCAGCGAGGAAAAGGGCCCACATTGCCCTTACGCAAATGACTAGGGTCAATTACCGCTTCCAACCCTAGGGGTCGTCCTAGTCACCCTGTACTCCTCGATCAATGAGAGTTTCCAGGCTCTCACAAGTATGATTTCAGGGAGAGATTGCTATCTTCACTTGATTTCTAGGTACGGATTCTGATTCCTAGATTGTCCTTACTTGCATATGGGGGATAGTAATAGAATCATTAGCATGACTTTCACTGGGAGTTCCTAGAACTAATTCAGGGTGTTGAAACCATGCTCTTCTAGGATCATTCACTAGATTTCCTTTGTCACTATTAGATGCTACAAATGAGTGTACTAGTGGCTTGAAGATTGGGGTTTGTGTAAGAGATTGTGTTAGTTTCGCGTATCGAGTGGAGGTGGCATCTACCAAGTGCCAATACTCGTCAATCACAAGCTCATCTACCTCTAGATAGCTATGTTCTCCACAATGCTGAATGCTTGTTTGATCAAAAGGAAGGATGTCTTGATTGGAAAAGGTAAAAGGCAAGGGAAGTTGTTCAAACTTGATGCTTGTGTTATTGCTAACCAAGTTGGATGTGTTGCAAGGGAGCAAATTTCTATTCAAGAGGTTTGGCAAAAAAGGATGGGACACCTCAACTTCAAGTCATTGGAGGTAATGGCAAGGAAGAAGGTTGTGATTGGTCTTCCAAGCTCCTTAAGTAATGACAAGCATGTTTGTGAGTCTTGTGCTTTGTCTAAGTCACATAGACTACCTTATACTAGATCTATTTCTAGATCTACAAAGCTTTTTCAACTTGTACATTCGGATATTCATGGATTTACTACAATTAGCAATAGTGGAGCTAAGATGTATGTAACATTCATTGATGATTTTAGTAGATTTTGTTGGATGTATCTACTAAAGAGCAAGGATGAAGTGTATGATGTCTTTGTCAAGTTCAAGAATGCAAGGGAGAACCAATTCTCCACAAAGATCAAGTGCTTGAGAGGTGACAATGTTGGTGAGTACATATCTAACAAGTTCAAGGCCTTTTGTGATGAGCATGGGATCAAGAGGGAGTATACAACATCAAGGACCCCACAACAAAATGGAGTGGCTGAAAGGAACAATAGAACTTTATGTGAAAGTGCTAAAGCTATGAGGTTAAGTGCTAATCTTGACAAACCATTTTGGGATCAAGCTTTGTTGTGTGCCAATTTCTTGTGCAATAGGTGGCCGAGTGCTATTTTGGATACTCTTGATGATAGGACCAAGGAGGATCCATCTTCAAGAAGAGGTATTTTTGGATATAGTGAGGTGAGTAAAGCCTACAAGGTTTACATTCCTTCTACTAACAAAGTGATTGTTGGTAGAGATGTCATTTTTGATGAGGGAAACATTCCAAAGGTGTCTTCAAGCATGATTGATGGTAAAGTAGATGGTTCTAACATTCTTGATGTTGATGAGAAGGATTCTACTTTGGATGGTGGTGATGATGAACCTTCATCAAGTCAAAAGCCAAGGAGAACATCAAGAAAAAGACAAGTACCTTCAAGGCTCACATATGATCAAAAGGGTAAGCAAGTAGTTTCTAGAAATTATGTTGCTTTCCCAACCTCTTT
>MU836644.1:0-25965 GCA_029204225.1 Diphasiastrum complanatum
TGATAAGATAACTACTCCCTGTAGAAAAGCTTTCACCTCTCTTTACAGTTAAAACTTTGTCTAGCCTTATATAACGCCATTACTTTCTAGCAACTTGTGTGAAGAAACCAAGGAGCCAAACCACACTCCAATTGACTAAGTACACACATAACCATGGCTGCCCATAAATTTACATAAGAGTAGCCTTGTCCTCTTCAAGAGTTTGCAAAGTTCTTACAATCAGCAGGCTGGATTCTTCTTTTGTGAGCTAGCTTATAAAGAATCCCTACTTGCCACAGCATGGTTCTAATAGCATAACAAAATATGAATCGATCATCAATTAAGCTAGAGTTGCTCAGGACACTCTCAGAAGAGGTAAACATCTCAGGTTTTAGGGTTAACCATGCAAGGCTTGGTTAGCCATCATGGGATGTGCGTCCCTGTGACTTGTCCATCATGGAGTCACCACCACACTACATGCTGTATAAACTTAACCAAGTTGCTTTGAGGATAGCATACAAAAGCCCTATGAGAGCCCAGGAATTAAAAGGTTCTTATTTCTAGCAATAAATGAGAGCTGTCCGTATGGCATTCTCAAGTGTGATACAAGCCTCCTCCTGAAAACTGAAAATAAACTTGCGGACCTGTATCCACTCAGATATATCATTAACTACTCTCATTCCTGTTTCACATAAGAATCTACATAGACCTAGATAGAGCTATTTTCAGGTGCCATGCATCCATGGCCCCTCACCTGTCATGGTGGCAGGATAGACTGTTATATAGTGGCCTTCTTGAAATCAGCCCACATCACTGGATAGCCAAGGGGTGCTTTATCCCTTGTGCCACCACTTGTCGGCCATATCGGTGCAGTAATAGGCCACCTTCTTAGCCCTCCAGCCTCATCAGTTGAAGCTTGGCGCAGTTTGAAGTAGTGTTCCCTCTTGTTAACCATTGATCTACAAAGTCAAACGGTATGTTTGTTGAGGCATGTCTGCATACTTTTGTAGTTTGATATCTTTATCATCCAACACATGGAACCAAGGTCTCTATGTCCATGCAACAAAGCTATCACATTGATCTTTTTCATTGTACCTCTTGATGCTTTTATGTGGTTGTATGGTCCCCTGTGGTTTGGTCTAGTTTCACCAGGCATGATCTTCTCTTTGTCAACAATCAATGGTTATGGCATAATAGTATATTTGCTAGCCAATATCTACAAGGGATTGGTTTTTGGGTTGGTCCTCTCTTTCTACTATTAGCCATATGTTCACACCGCAGCTTGGAATCTATTTAGTTGGTGGCTATGCATGTTTTATGCACCTTCTACTCCACCAAAGATGGTAGGCATGGTCTCTCAGGTTGAATCAGGATATTATTGATAATAGAGTGCTATCTGCTTCCACATTTGAGTGGCAAGAATGTTCCATTCAATTTACATAGCATCTCATGAGATCTAGGCAGCAGAGTTCTGTCTCAGTTATCCTAATACATTTATTTAATTCTCTTTGTCCATTCAGATAGATGTGTGATGCATTGTTAGCACAATTTTCTCTCCTGTTTCTGATCTCCTACTTTGGTATTTTATTCTGGTTGCTTCTACTGTTTATGCCATCATTGAGATTGTGTTCATGTTTACTCTTGTATGTCAATTTGTGTGGTGATGGAGTCAACAAACTCTCCTAACCTCAAGCCTCAGGAGCAGAAGGGAAGTTTTTACTTGCCTCACCACTTAATGGAGGACTATTATGTTCATGTTTTGTTGCTTCTACTTTAACATATGCATGCAAGATATGCAGTATTGCAAATGGCGTCAACATTTTCTTTTATCAACACGGGACAACGTCTTTTTCCGAAGGGAGAGTTTCAGCTTATTTATGGCCCCTACATCGAGCATTGGGTTTCTGACACTTCACATACTATTATTTCTAAATTGTCAGTAGACCATGTGATTAGGCCTCTTTTGCCTTGTTAGCAATAGGATAAGGTCATTTCAGTCTTATTAGTAGTGTCTTGGCCCTTGAACAAGCTTGGTCAATCTTATCAAGCTCCCACAGTCCAGCCCCGAGTAGCTGGACCTCCTAATGAGCTATAATAGGTCGAGGCTTCCTTACTTGGGTAGATTGACATCTTGAGAGTAGTTCTTAGCTAGACTTGGCATAGTCAGCTTAGCTTTCATAACAGTAGGTCAGCTTGAAATAATGCATAATTCTTATGGAGACTGTCATCGTTGATCTTGGTATTTGCATTATTTCTCTCTTCCCTTCTCTATATTCTGTACTTGTTATCAGGTCTTATCCTGTATTCACAATCAATGTTTAAGCATTTCATGCAGCTCTTTCTTAGGGATGAGTATTGATGATTTTTTACCCTCCCTGGACAGGTCGTTTAGAAGCAAACATAACTTTTGGTTAAGTGGTTAACTTTGCTAACATCAGCAAGGTCATTGTTGCAGCAGCATGTTTCTGATAATAAAGCATCATTGTGTGGCAGCTCATGGAGTGGAGTATGGATATGGTGCACATGATTATCCAACAAGTGGCGTATTTGAAGTTGAACCTCGTAGTTGCCCTGGTTTCACCTTCCGACGGTCTATAATGCTTGGCACAACAGAGCTGAATCCCTCTCAGTTCAGAGAGTTCATCGAACACCTTGCTAGTGATTACAATGGTGACTCGTACCACTTGATCGCCAAAAACTGCAATCACTTTACAAATGATGTTTGCCTGAGACTTACTGGAAGTGGAATTCCTGGATGGGTCAACAGGCTTGCCCAACTAGGTTTGTGCTCCTTTGCACTCTATATTGTATGTTAAGTGCTTCAGGTTCTGTAGTGGAACTTGATGAAGTTTTGAGATTTGTTATGACATGTCAAATTCCCAAGAACCAGCCATTTGACCTGTGTGGTGGTGCACTGTCCTGGAAGATGTCAGTGAACATCCATAGTGTTTACAGATTGTCAAGTCTTGACACATTGAAATTTGTGGTAGAGAAATCTTTTGTGTATAAAGGGATATTAGTGGGGATACTTTTCTGAAGATGTTCTACATTGCGTACATGCTAGAGACCAGTAGATTTTATTACATGCTACTAACTAGGCTTGCTGCCAAATTTTGAATGTCTTTTCAGTCCTAGCATAAAGATTGGTTGGTTGCAACTTTTTGGCCTTTTTGCTTCCATTTTTGTGTGAATGACATGTTTTGCATAAAGTGCACTTTTGTTTTGAAGAAAATTGAACATTTATGCCTTCGTGAGGACCAATCTGTGATTTTGTATGCAACTGGGAACAACTCTTCTAATGTGGAGAAAGTTGATGTTTTATAGCATCTAATAGTTAGGTTTAAAGTTATGTATAAGTTATAACTGTGACAAGCCACCTCGTTTATTTCTCTTAAACTATGGGATTCAGGTTTTCCTAAAGAAGAGTTAAAACCTTTGTATACGGCTATAGCCAAATGTGGTTTTGAGTCTTTTCGGGTCTTTCCCATTGAGCACATTGCTGGAAACTTTTCTAATTCTAAAGAGTTTTTCAAGGTAGCGTAGCTTCGTGAACTTTTTTGGATGAGAACTCTTGAGTCCCTTTTTCCTAGAGGTTATAATCTTGAGGGTAAATCCAAGTTACGAAAGAGTCGAAACTTTGCCAAAAAAACTTCCATGTTGTGGAACCACTCTAAACCTAAAAACAAGAGTTTGGAAACCTATATCTGAACATCTACCCGCTCCTCCAGATTGCTACATTCCACAAGCTGTGATCACACCTTCTCCTCCCCTCCCTTCTCCTCGTGCTACTTTTAATACTTCTAACTTTTTGCCCCCTAGTAATAATGTTGTCTCTAGAATGTTTGCTTATAGAGAATACATAAGGAGGTTACTTTATTTGAATCGAGTTATGTCTTTGGGTAAGTTCTCCCTCGAAATGTTTAATAGATACAATCCTAAGAACCTGTTTCGGTTGCTCTATACTTTAGATAATATGTCTTGTCAAGATCTGGATATTTCAATTCTCATTTTTATCAATTTAAACCTCTTTTAAGTGGCTTTATAACATACAAAGCTAATGTTAAAACTAAATGCTGTACCTCTAGTAAAAATGAATACTCATCACAACTTTTACTTCACATGATCTTGACAAAATTAGTTTGAGCTCTATTCTTAGAAAGCCTGAAGTTATGAATGCTCTTCCTCATTGTGTGAACAAAATCTGGAATCATCCAGTGGTTGCTTGAAAATGTGTTAAAACTCTAGGCCAAAAAGCCTTTAATTATGATCATATTGTTACTACAGTACATCAATCCTTCCCTCGTCGTTTTTGAAAGAGTCTTTTTCTAAAGACACTAAATTTCGTCCTCCTCTTTCAGTAGATGCTTGCTTGTTAAAATCTATAACTACGAGTAACAATAAGTGGATTTACCATATTGAAAAATCTTTTGAAGTCCATGGTGTGTTATTAGAATAGAAAACTAAAGTTCTAAATTATGGAACTTCGAGTTTAAAAAAAGTCTCATCGTCCCATCTTCTAATACTCATACTTCATTTCCTAATGAGGAGGAAGCTCTTCTTCGTAAGTTTCATAGACGTTTTGTCATTTCGTATGTGGATAAATGCTCAAACAATTTTGTATTTGTTTGCAGGAAATTCTATTTGGAATCGTTATTGAATGAAGTCCATTCTCTAGTGGGAACATGTAACGCTTGTTCTCTTTCAACTATGAGTGTAATAAAATATCATCAAGATTTTTGTCATTCTTATAACTTTAATTGTTACCTAAATCTTCCATTTCTTTGTGCTGCATGGAAATTTCATAAAGTTCCTAAAAGGCCTAGGTTTATTGCAGCAACCTATAAAACTACGCTGACTGACCTTTCTAAGTGGCTAAGTAATTGCCTCAAAGTGTTGCTTCCTTCTATTAATGAGCTTTGGATAAACTTACTTAAGGATGCAAATGTTCCTGTTAGTTGTAGTTAAATTTTAAACGATTCTGTAGGTATTATAGAAGTAATGAGTTTTTTCAATTCCTCTCATACTTTAGAAGAAAAAACCCAACCTATGCTTCTTCAAACCTATGACTTCACAACACTTTACACTTGGAAGATTTGAAGTTTCGTGTTAACAAGCTAATTCGAGATGTTTTTAGCAATATACTAAAGGACACCCAATGCAAAGCTTTAAAAGTTGAAAAGAGTGCTTTGCATTTTGAGTTTTGTTGGCTTAAGAATAAAAATCAAGATGTTGATTCAAAGAAGAATAGATTTACTAAAATAGTTGATGTTGAAGATGTTTGTTCTTGGCTGCACTTTGTCTTGGATAACTTGCATATTTCTCTAGGTGATTCGCTTTTTCAACAAACGATAGGTATTCCCATGGGTACCGATTGTGCTGTTTATCTAGCTAACTTTTATCTTTTCTCTTATGAATTTGAATTTATACCTTGTGGTACTTGTCCCATCTTATTGCATAAATTAAGTCATGTTAGAAGATATATTGATGACTTATTTGTTCCCGATCTTCCTAATTTTGGTAGTTTTCTATATAAAGACCCCAACGTTTTTGGTGGAGGAATCTATCCTAAAGACTCATATGAACTTAATTGTACAACTAGTGATGATAAGTGCAATTTTTTAGACCTGTCTATAAGCTAGGCTAGGTCAGGTTTGATAGTTTTGATAAAGGGCTGCAGCCAAAATACAGTAACCTGAACATAATTCGTATGCCTCATATTTCTTCAAATATTTCAGATTTTGTTAAATATGGAGTGTTCACTTCTCGATTCTACAGGTTTTCTCGTCTTTGTACTAGTAGGGATGCTTTTGTAGACCAGTCAAGCAATCTTATCATTTTGTTACTCCATAAGGGTTACTCGTTTAAGAAAATCATGAGAAAAGTTCGAACCGTTTTAAAATCTTTTGGTATTTCAGCTTATGGTATGTTTAAGATGATTAATAGTAGAGTCCAGAGAAGTGGGGAGCTAAGGAGCCCGCTTTGTTTCTAGTATTTTGTCTTTGTTTTAGTAACTCGAATACACATTATGATCCTTGTTCTTATTTATTTTATTTTATTTTTTATTTCTATTTTATTTTAAAGTAGATTTATAAATTTATAAACTTTATTTTATTTGAATTCTTATTGTTTTTTCTTTCTTCTTACTGGTTGTATTTTGCTTCTTAGTCAACACTGTGTCTACCCAAGAGAATCCGGATTCTTTTGAAACCCAATTAGCAACTTATGCTTGGGGTCTGATGAGACCTAACGTGGCGGACCCCGGACGGATCCGGTTTTTTTTTTTTGTTGTTGAGTTTTTCTTGTTAAATTTTAAAAAAAAAAATTATGGACACGTCCGGGCCCGGACGCCGGACGTGGATGCGGATTGCCCGCGTCCGGCCCGGACACGCATCCTTGGATGAGACATAAGCAATGCTGTTTGGCTAAGATTTATTGTTTATTGAATTTTATATAACTGTTTTGACTTAGATCCTTTGACTTTTTGAGTTGCTCGTATATTGTTTCCAAGCTTTACCTTATGACATCACTGACTTCTCTATATGAATTTGTGAAATTGGATATATTCGAATTTCACAAATAGATATTATTATTGGTATTGAAGAATCATTCACCTCGTACGTATTCAAGGTCGAACACAGTTTAGTTTGTGGTCTGATGGCACTTTCATCCATATCCTTGGTAAACGTCAATTCTGCCGCCTGCCATTATGGCATCATCCTTCAACAGTGAAACAAAGAGCAGCACCTTATGCTAAGTGCTTGATGGCAGGTTGGCTATGCAACTGTGTATTACCTGAAAGTCTTCAGGTCACTACAGTCCCAAGAGCACCCGAGTATGACACCTTACAAGGTGCAGTGTGATCCTTTTGATACTTAATGGTAGCTAGCTGTTGTGCTTATGAAAATGGGGAGAAGCTGGTCCGTTGTAGTATGGCTGTAATGTTTATTGAAATTACACAATAAAAAGCTTGTAACAGTATTGTTCGGAATGCACAAGCTGAGGATTTGTTTTGTGGTGGGCATGGGCTTGTAGAAAATGGTGTCGAGGCTTGGAGCAATTCCAATTTAATGGAGATTGAGGATAAGCAAGATAACTGGCTGCTCATGGAAGGCACTGGCAGCGTTCAACTATCAATTCGAGATCGATCAAACGATGTGATATTTAAACATATGGAGTCATCATGACATGCGGTTTTACGTTTGATAGTCAATTTTATGTTTAAGTGTCAATATTAGATGTTATTTGTCCCTTTATTTAGAAGGCAAGTGAACTGACTGTAGTTTATGAGGTCCCCGATTAGAGGGATTAGAGGGAGTTGCACCGACTATAGTCTCAGCAAGTTGAGCAACATTTAACTTAAGACAGTTCTGAATAGTGCCAGACCTAGAGTGCACCAATAATGGCTCGGAAAATTAAGAAGTTAGCATATTGCCATTTGTAAGGAGCTTGCTATATTGTTTATTACTTGATGACCATCTTCCAACCTTTAATAGCATCCTTGTAGTGCTAGTTCAAGTTTTTCGAACCATGCATAGCATAAATTTGCAATTCTATAAGGAGAAATATTCTTTGTGCATGCTTTGCTATCTCAGTGCTTAAAGAGGAAAATATTCGCTTTTATACTTGCATATTATACTTTTGCCATCATTGAAATCAACCATTTGTTTTCTCTTTATAGACTTATGAGAATTGTTATATATTTCAACCTGTACCAGGTTGGTGGAACTTGTGTATGAGAACTTGTAAGATCATTTTCTGGGAAACACATGTCATTCCTTTAGTGTTCACAGTTTTTTTCCACCTAAAGAAAACTAGCAGACAATAGAGTTGATTGTACCCTGAAACTAGTTGCAAATGTTTATTTCATTTGTTCAGAGTTTCAGACTAATATGTCCTTTGAGCGATTTCCTATGCTATCTCACAGAAACAAGGCCCATTAGCAATTGCCAAAATTGAACACACATTTCTGCGGTGGACGTGTGAAGGCCAGTGAAAAACAATCATGGGCTGTAATGATAGGTATTCTCATTAGGCAACCTTCAAGAACTACATTTTCATGTGCTTCCAACTACTTGCACATTTGACCAAAACTCACAGCCAATTAGAGGTTAATGCAAGAATGTGCATATTCTATGTGGCATCCAATATGTGTCTGTGTCCGTTCAAAAAATAATAATAACCATTAAAAAAACACTCACATTTAGACAGTGTATAGGAGAAGGCTCATTCCCCTCAGGTCTTCTGCCGTACTTGGGGATGGCATCCCGTGATCCATGGCAACATCCTAAATTTGGAAGAATGTGGAGATACCTTAGAGTCGTTCTCAATCGTGATCTCCTTTTACGCCCTTTGTCATTTTGTCTTCCATTGGAGTATTGTGGTCAGTGAACCTGTCTCCACAAACTCCTTTTTTTTACCATTTAGGAGTGAGATTTTAAAATTTTCACATAACAAAATTGAATAAAATCATGTAAAACATGAGAGAGATTTGTAGATTTCTCTACAAATTTTCAGAAGGGGAGTTTGAAGCAAACGTATTTGATCTTTTAACCAATGTGTTTTTCATGTAGTCTCAATCTCTCAACAGAAGACTAACTCACTAACTAAATCCTTTTGAACCTTCGGCACAAATTAACTTGACCACACCAACACAAAAATGTTGTCATATCCTATGTCATGAATAATTCTACTCAATTAAGGGACATATGTCACGTTCTATTGAGCTTGTAACAAACCTTACAACCAAAATCCTGACAAGAGTGATGCAAGCATAGATTTTTTTTCACATGTTTATTATCAAGGGAGCGATGATCCTATGAATCATTGTGGATTTTATAACAAAGAATATAGTCATAAGATATAGCCAAGGCTACAAAGAAGAATCCCAAGCAACTATTGCAAGATCATTGTAGGTTGTCTAAAGGAAGAAAACGAAAACCCGAAAATCATGTTGTACTTTTTATAATGACGACTTTGTATCATCTTCATTTGGACATTCCTATTGACTTGGCACCTTTACAGAAAAGAGGAGTCAAAGGATCATATGCGGAGGACCATCTATGTTATAGGTTTGAAGAAAAGAAGAATTTGGATCTATGGACAGAGGGGTCTTTGTATCCTAAAGATCCTAGTACCCTAAAACATCATGTCTTCTCCTCAATAATTCAGCTAGTTGTTTGGGCATAATGGTTTATTAGGATATTGTGAAAGATTGAAAATTTATGCAAATACATTTTTAATGTAGAGGAGTCAGTTTATGGAGTCACATCAGATTTGTGTCCTCCTACAAGAGAGAGAGAGAGAGAGAGAGAGAGAGGGAGGGAGGGAGGGAGGGAGGGAGGGAGGGAGGGAGGGAGGGAGGGAGGGAGGGAGTTAGTTAGTGAGTTCAGACATTAGAATTGAATCTAAACAAATGTAGGTAATATTGCATTCTATTTGTTCTGAGACTTTAAAGTTACTAAAAGATGTGGAAATATTAAATAAGAAAGCAAATAGCAAGAAACGAAAGCGACAATCTTGCAAGGATATTCAAAATCTCTCGAGAGGAGGTTATCGAAACAGAAGGATTCATGCATTCAAGTAAGTATTTTGTAATTTATCTCAGATGCTTAATTCATATGCTTATGTAAGTTGGTTTTCTAATCCGTTTTCTCTCAATGCAGATCTACATTGGTTGCAAATCAAAATATTAGAAATAATGATTCAATCGATAAGGCATTGGGTTGTATATTAATAGGTAAATCAACTGACTCTACGTTGATGAATAATAAAAGTCTACATATAAAGTCTATAATTGCAGAGGGCTTGATGATGGACATAAAAAAATTCTTAGATAAAACTATAATGCAAGGTGCTTGTGATTTTGCTGGGATAAGTAGGGAAGCATATGATACAATTTTTAAACTTATCAGAGAAGTATTTATGCAAGTTTGTATTAAAAAGGTTCATCTTCCAAGGTCATTACATTTGAAGCATGAGAGAAGTAGCTTAAATATAGGAATGCATAAGATTATAGGCACTCCATTTTATATTGAAGAGACATATCAAACTCAATGTCCTACAATGCATCAAATAACCTATTTGTGGATGTAACTAAGATATATGATTGCTTTTATGAAATCACAATGGAAAAGGTAAGTGGTAAAATAATCATAGTGCTTAAGTTAGATGAGTCAAAAATAGTTAAAGGGCAAAAGATGGAGAGTAATGTAGCTCTCATGAATGGGACACTTGGACAATCAATCAATCAGGGAGATTTTAACTTCAATGTCCAATCAAAAAACGATATCTGGTGGTTGGCAGCTTTCCATGTATATTTGCTCATTCAATAATGACATATGATTGAAGTTTTAACTCAAACGAACTAGCTATGTTTATTTCTGAATCTAATGGTTCATTTTTGTTGATAGGTTTTGAAACATGATCATATTTGATCATGGATATTCTGTAGAACATCTTAACCTCGGAATATCAAAGAGCATATGGATGAAGTACATTTCAATGTATTTGGAAAAGGGGATTTCAATGTGGAGTGGCATTTGGCAAGTGATTTGAAAACTCTGAAATGCATCTATAATGTTTCTCATGGAGCCACATCTAAGCATCCATGTATGTATAGCATGAAACTGGTGAAAGATGTCACAAGAAAAAGTAGCCTAATTGGAAATCTGTACTGCCTATTCCATTGAAAAATATACACATTTGTACTCTTCATGCAGAGGTGAGGATAATAGAGAAACTTATTTATCTTCACATATTATTTGCTTGGAATACCGAGCCAGCATCATCATCAAAACAAGCCATCTCTAAATTAGAAGATGTTCTATCGAAAGCAGGACTCCACAAGGGTCATGTGAAATACAAAAAGATGAAAAGCTTTCAGGAAAGATTGGAAATTTGCCATGTAAGCCAAGCATAGGAGCAAAAGCACGAAGATTTTTGTCAAACCACACAGGTAAAGAATCGAGTATTGCACACTTTGTTTGGGAGGAGATCATTTTTGCAACTCGGAATTTCGAAGTGAGAGGTGCAACTAGAATACAAAAAGTTACTGTGCGGAAAAAATTAGACAATATGATTGATGTCGTATCAAAAGCATGGGGAAAAGATCACATCACACATTATATGGTTAGTTACTTTGAATGTTTCTTAATTTTCTATCATTAATCATTTCAATTTTGCTTTTGCTAATTCTATATTTCACTATTATGCAGCACATACTCAGGGTTTCACACATCATTCTTTGCCAATACCTACGGGAGCATGAGTATCTAGTCATCACAAAGAATGGAGAAATCGCATTGGCAAGCACGAGCAACATTCCATCGAAACACCTAGCATGGGGGAACCAATGAAAAAAGAAGCTACATTATTCAATTGGTTCAATGGTTTTATAGAAGAGTTCAAATTAGACAAATCACCAAATCTTCAGATTATGACAAGTTCAAAAAAGCTTGCAAATTCATGGAACAAGAGAGAAGAGCATCGTAATCAAATGATATGTACTCACTATATATGTTTTGATTGTATCATAACAAAACACAAAGTTTTCACTCTTCATCGTCAATTTTTGTATCTCCTTCAATTGTTGTATTGTCATGAAAAAATTCTCTGCTTAAGCATGCATTTAATAGATATGCATTATCTTTGTTTCCACTAAGTTCGATATAAGTAGAGTACAATGGATAATGAGGAACATTCTTATTGGTAAAACCTAGAATGTTCAAAACATAAGATCTCTTGACGAAAATGATCTTATTTGTTTTAACAAATTCATGTCCTCCTAGATAATAAGATAAAGCTTAAACAACCATCATGAGCGTCTCCCCAACTGGGCTGAACTTAGAATGAGCAATGCAAATCTCATTCTTTCAAAAATGCCTAAGATAGTAGCCAAGTTCACAATACCTCAGCGTGTAGCAAAGTCATCAATTATGAGTGCATTCTACAATAGAAAATAAGAGTTAAAAAAAAATATCATTCACATTCAGGAGATAACAACATTCTTAGGCATTGAAGTAAAAACACTTACACATTCTTCATCTCGAAAATCGAGAAAAAAAAAGCAAAAAAATAATCGGGTTGCTTGCCTTTTATAGGTAAATTTCCACATGTGCGAGTCAACATAACACATGTCGCCTCCCAGTTCATCCATACTATAACACACGTGTGACCTGACAGCTTGGCACGTGTCACAAGATCATTGCATGAAAAATCGACACGTGGCACAATTTGATTCATTGTCACTTCGCACGGTGCGACAAGATGTCCGTTCACATGTGCGAGCCGTGGGGTAAAGGACTTCGTTCCCGAGGCATTTTTTTAAACTATTTTTTGCTCAATCTTTCTGCATATCGCACGTGTAGTTCCTTCATTACCTATCACACTACCTACGCACAGAAGTGATATACCGTATCGTCCGTATATATCGCTTCTCTGCGATCCCCGTTACACCAATTTCGAACATCTCTCTCATATTGGGCACAAGTACGATATCCCATAATCTAGCTATATGGATAAGAGAAACCAGACATATAGATTTTTTCTCTACGGGCTCTTCCTCAGAGCCCCCCGTTGCCTTGAATTCTCCAAGGCGAATGAGAAGGCGTAACGCAGTAGGTGGTTATTTGATATTCGAAAATATCATAGGTCAACCAACCTTCTTATTCCCAAAGCTCCATTTTACCAAAGTATTCACCAGATCACTAGGGATTTTGAAGACTCATTTTTGCAAGCCATACATGCCAAGCGAGTTACAATAACCCCAAAAGATTTTCAACTACTAAATAGGATGCGGGATAGGTACTCTAGATTACATAAGGGTGAGTCATCTACACCAAGACCCGCAATCCCTTTGATAGGATAGACCTCCCTACCAAGAGGCCTAGGAAGCAGCCAACCCCAAAGAGGGCCCCGAAGAAAGTCAAGAGGATGGATATCCTAGTATCCCCTTCTAGTGAAAATGTGGATACCGTGGCACTGGATTCGGTTGTAAATACAGCTACAACCATTTTGGAAAATCCAGTTAATTTTGCAGATACTTCTCTTCCACCTCCTCCTCCTCCTAAAATTTTCTACACATATATAGATTCAGGTGAATGTCTTAAATTTGAGAGTGACATATCTGATGTTGTAGATAGAATAGGAATTCCTTTTTGTTTCAAATTAGAGAAACTTGATTTTAGTATAAATTTCAAGACTATTGATTGTTTTGGATTTGAAAAACAGACGGGGCTTCTATCAGTGATCCAGTGATAGAGTCTGGTGTTCAACTCTTGCAATTTTACTTTTTAAGGGATTCAAGCCGAGAAGCTTTAGTTCTCAACAATTTTTACCTCCAGTCCATTAAGAAGAATAACGACACCTTGGTAGAGTGTCTGTTTAGTGGATGCACGCTCACGAAATACCTCCTTGTGCCATATCATGCCAAGTAAGACAATTTATATGCTTCTTGTTGTTAATAGCTTTATCATTGGCATTCCAAACTGAAAATATTTCGGAATGAGAGATCATCGTCCGGAGGTAAATCTTGTCCATCTCATCAGTATTTTTAAAGTCATCATTCTAATGTATTCTATTCATAGTTGCACAGAATCGCGATTCTGGGAGGAGACGTTTCAGAAACCGCGTCTCTTCTCCCAGAATCGCAAAAAAAAAAAAAAATTGTTTTTGGAAAAATAGCTTATGGCTAAAAATTTTTTAGGGGATCAATGGTCAAAACGAGCGTTTTGCCTCTCAGAAGTGCAGTAGATGGGTCACAAACGAATCTTATTTTCAATAGCTATTTGGTTGTTATTTGCTCTGGTTTTCAATAAATGCTCAGGGAGTTCGGGGGGCGGTAGCCCCCCGAGAAACAGGGGGTCCGCGGGGCGGTAGCTCCCCGGTGGGGGGTTTGAGGGGCAATGCCCCCCAACGGTAGGGTTCGACGGTAAGGCCTCTTCATGACTTGGCCTTCCAACTCCCTAAGCAAAAATACACTTATTGGGACCATCTGTGATCGTAACAGACAGGCTAGAGGTTAGTTTTAAATTTTATCCTTGACAAAACCCAACATGGATTAATGCACCTGAACTGGACCATCCTGCACCCGAAACATTGGTCAATTACACAGTAATTATGCTCTTAATTAGAGCTTTCACCTGATACCCATATTGCACAAAAAAAAAAACCAAAAAAAGAAAAATTGAAAAAAAAAATGTTTCTGAAAAAAAATTCCATATTTATGAAACGTGTTACAGAAACGCAGTGCAACTATGATTCTATTTATAATGTGGCTTCCTTCATTGATATCTTGTGTGATGTACTTTTTGTAGTCACCCTAGCAAAATGATAACGGGTGGTACACTTTGTCTAATGCAAAGTTATTTTTTGAGTGATTCAACCTTCAAACGGGATGTTGATATTTCGAAGGTAATCAATTATTCTATTTATTCTTGGTTTGGAATCGTGATTGATTTTCTTATTTTGTAAATTTCCTAACCGTAACAAATACGTGAATATTCTATCTTGCAGTTTACGCTTTGTGAATACACAACAGCCCAGGTGTACAGATTCAGACAAGAAATGATCATGAGCATATTGGCGAGGACAAGGCTTCAGCCACCCCTGTTGATGATGGCGCTGATGATGATGTTATAATACTAAATAAAGATCTAAAAAATATAGATAGCACAATAAAAACATAGATTCAAAATGTATCGAATTGATAGGAACATATATAAGTATATATCAAATGAAGCTCCATTTTGTAGATATTGAGAGCCCAAAAAACATGTAGTGATGCCCAACTTGGGCTTTCAATTATTGAATGAAAGAGTCTATACACAAATTTTACTAAACGGTATTTGAATCTATTGCTCTTCCACAATAGTGATTGTTGTAGGTAGTTCTTTGCAGCATGTTATCAGCTCTCGTCTTTTTCGCAACTATAACAAGACAAATATTAGTGAATGTGTCATTGCAAATTATGTCATTTTTCTTTAGTGTGTACTATTTTGAGCTGGTGATTTACATAGAGTACTTACAAGTCTTCCATTGATGATGAATCTAAAATTAGTAGATAGATTGGTTTGTAATGGCATGAGCTCTGTTCTGATATAATCAAGGCTCCAATGCTCTTCCACCTCAATCATAGCCAAAAATTCTTTGTTGTGTATGATGCTTATCTCCTTTTGGTCTGTGTGACCACTTATTTGAAAGTCTTGATCTAGTGAAAGCCATGTGAATCTCTGATAGCTAAATGTGAGATTGAACATTCATTTTTCGATATGATAACAAATAGAGTTGGTGTCCTTCAAACACTTGCACTTGAGAAAAAATCAACAAATATATGCAATGAGAGAAACTAACTTAGGTGAACAATTTTCGAACCCATACTTATCCTCATGGAATTTCTAACATCCAAGAGTAGCTTGCATCTGAAGGATTCAGAAACAATACTATGAGGAGCAGGCCACTCATCACTCTGAAAACTTGGCAATGGAATTGCTTCAAGCTTGCCGAAACCCCCATTCATTTGTGGTATATATGAAGATTCATAAAAATATATACCACTATCTACAAGCTCCTTTGGAGTTCTTCCTCTGTATTGTAGCTTTTTACATCAGAGTGAATCACATCCAATATTCTTGCAAGTGATTGTGCTGGCTCCATTCACTTATGTTTGATGGATATAAATCTGAAAGAAGAAAAATGTTGAATATTTTAAATCCTAATATGAGGAGCCTCAATCAAAAAACACCTATGATTGCAGTAAAGTGCATACTTTTTGATATACTTACAATTATATTTTTGATAATCATGAGGATTTGATATCTTGTACTTTTGTTTCTGAATGCATATAAAATGTTGTACTAACAGATCTGATATAGAGTGACCTCCAAGAGTTGTCTTAAACTCCAAAATTTTTGCTTTCCAATATGATTGTATGTCATCTTTGCCATTTTATTCTGTCGCAAATTGCCCTTTGATGATGGATGCAAGCAACACCCATGAATTCTTCGTATATTTTGTTGGCTTCTAGTTATCATTGTCATCTTTCTCATTGTAAAGAATCACAGACTCAATTGTAGATCTTGGTCTCCTTGCCATTGCTATTTTCAAAGCTTGGACGCCAAAGTCTCTGATATGATACTCAATTCATTTTTTGGTATTGCATTTAATCTCATGAGAATGCCACAATAGTAACAATTACTGTGCATACTATATTTCTATAACTATAACTAGTCTAGTTAACAAATTTCATTATACTAACTAGCGTAGTTAAATGAACTTAACTTGAGGTATTGACATCGGGTAGATTAGCACGTCCAGGTAGGAAGAGCAAACCAAATGGGATACCGTCCATGCAGCCCGACACAAATTTTGAAGTTTGCTGTAATTTTTTTTTTCTAGTTTGTTTGAGCTACATTACGTAGATTTGAAATTTGTCTCTTTTGATTGGGCCAGGTGGTGGTTGAAACTAAAGAAAAAAAATAAAAGTATATTTATAAAGAGTCGTTTTTTATCTTAAAATTCCTCTAATGATGACCAAACAAACCTAACTAACCCTATGACTGATATCTAACCTATCTAGGGTAGCCTCCACATGTGGCAACATGGACTCACATGTGTGGGACCCACTTATGTACAAATTTACATAGTTTTAATGAAGCTGGATTTGCCAATTTTTGACAATTTCTCACATTAATGTGGAGAATTGGTTAGGATCGGACTATAACTTTTATTATTCTAGGAGAATTTGTGATAGTGATATGGTTCTTTTTGCTTTATTGGGTTTTCAAGGATGTGTTCAATCATGGTGGAACATCATTCAAGATTTTCTTATTGTGAATTGAAACAATTTCAAAGCATTTTGTAGACAGGTTTTCAATCAATCTGATTTTATCTAGTGATGTCCTTTAAACCAAACATCTATAGTTGTAGAGTACAATTAGAAATTCTAGGAAATGGTTTCATTATTCAACTATGGGAAAGTATATATTGTGCAATGCTATATATATGGCTTACGACCTCAATATCGAAGCATTGTAGGACGTTACCTTACAAACTACTTCTCTATAGTCTGTGTTTTTATTGAAGGAAACAATGGAATATGCATGAGGGTATGAGCAACAAGAACAAAGGCTAAAATTTCAAGGCAAAAAAATAAAAATAATCTAGGTGCTTTGAAAAAATGAAGATGCAGGTGCAGATATCGATTGATTGTAATAAAGCATCAGTGGGCATTAGTGGATCGACAACCAAAAAAGGTGCAAGAAAGTGAACACACTTCCAAAGATGATGACAATTCCAACAATGAAGCAGATGAGCAAAGCGATGACAAAAGTCAAGTTCCGTATTTAAAAATAGTTGTAGACAACATAAATATTATTCAAAATTCAGGTCAAGTTGCAACAACAGATGTTGAAAATCAGGATTCAAATGAAAGTCAGGTTTAGATTAGGATGCAAGTATAGATGGCAAATATTTGGACTTAGATCAAGAAGCATTCATAGATAATGAAAGTCCACATAAAAAGAGGACCCACATTTATTTGAGAATGCATAATTTGATCAAGGAGATGTCATTGCCAAAGCAAACGATGGTCAATTGGAAGGACAAATTTTAGATGCAAATGATGGTCAATTGGACAAGTTGACTTCTGATCAAGAGAAAAGCTAGGAATCAAATGACCATCCTGGCAGTTGGAGCAATTTGGCTATCAGGACAAGCAAGTTCAAAAAAATTGAAATTTTGGAGATAGAAAATCTTGGAAATAATACTCGATATTTTCTACATGGAGAACTAGTCAATAGCCAAGTGTAGAAATTGTGTCAAGAACTTAATATGAAATATCAAATGGATGATATTAACTGTCTATTCAGTGAAAAAATTGATATTGCATATGATTCCGAATAATAGTCAATCAATCTTTCCAACTAGACATTCCATATAAAGTCTAAATCCTTATTGAAAATTTCTTTCAAATCTCACTTTTAACCATCAAAGTCCAAAACAAGATCTACATCAATGCCTTAATCTAATCAATGGACAAGCAATGACCATATAGCATCGACATTCCATGATTTGGAATTGAGTGGCTATTTTAAGAATCTGATTTGTGAATCATTCCAATTAGATTTTGGAGCTCTAGAAAATTTTTCTATTTTTGACAACGATCTAATGGAGTATGAGGTATTTGACATAGATATTGTTAGTAATGAAAAAGTTTCATTATTCCATAGAAATCTTATTTGTGTGAATACTTTAGATTATTGTTTTGATGCTTCATGGATCCTTTTTGCAAGAGATTAAAGTGGCTTTTGTCAGAGAATCTTCTTTCTATGGATTCTCTAGAACTCAATTGCCAATGTCTACTTCATGTGCATGTTTAGAATGCATAAATGTGGATAATGGATGGGGACATTTCCTCAATCAACCAACACTCTATTAGAAGCTTATTCTTAAATATGCCATCAATCTATATCAATTTCTTTGGAGAAACTTACATTGCTCAGTAGATTCAAATTTTCTATTGAGTAATGTCAACAATGATTGTATATCAATGGCTATTCAAAAACAACCAAAACATCAAGTTCCTGTTCAACTCTGGAGTGTATCTTCACTATTTGGGATTGATGCTTCAACCATTTATATGGGCAACTACAAATAATATATTTCAGAACAAGAATCAATTTTCAATGTCAATCAGGTCCATTATTCACGACCAACTATAAATGAAGTATTGACCAAATAATGAAGAAATGTATTCTGGTCAACAATCTGCTCAGAGATATTCTTCATCATACATACGAGGGATATTTCTAATGCTGGCTACCTCGTATGGAGTGTTATTACCTGAACAACAACTCATGATTACCACTGTTAATGGATCAATTATAATCTTCTTCATCAAATTGGTCAAACAACATGGATTGCCAAATATGATAGAAGAACCAAATGTAATGCTAAAACATGAATCCAATGGAAGTGGATAAAGCATCCAATTTGGCACGATGTCGAGGAAGCAAAACAAAAGAGGATATTGCGATGATACACTTTGTCCATTCCATGTAGATTGGTTGCCAAAACAATATTGTGCTTCATCAATCTCTTCTTTGACCATCATTTCTCCTTCGTGGAAACATGGACTAAAGTCTAAAACTAACAAATGGATTCGATTCAACAATAGTACTTTGAATTTGTAATGATCCAACAAGTTTTGGACTTGACATCCTCAATCATTATTACTTACCCAAGGCGATCAAGTTGATTAGACAAGTGTCTTCATTTTTTAGGACAAAAATGTTTAAGTAGGGGGAGTGTCATGTACTTGTAGTATATTAGAGCTTCTTAATGCGATATAATATCCATTGTAAGCTTTGTAGGCCCAAAAGGAGATATTAGCCTTAAGAATAAGGTGATTCTCTCTTAGGCCCTCCAAAGTAATTATATAAGGATAATTGTGAAGCCTCTTGATCCCACATTATCCAAAGTTATTGTTTTATATTGTAAAAAATTTCAATTTTTATACATGTAAATGTGCTATAGTGCCTAAATTCATGTAAAGGCCTATTTGCACTTTGTAAATTCACTTTAGGTTAGAACTCGCGACGTTTTGTGCGACTTTCTATAGAGATGCATTAGCGGATCTCAACTGACAATCTTAACGGTTGGTAAATGACATTGAGGCCGATGATCGTTTCTAAAAGGTCGACACTTCATGCCATTGTACATACACATATGCACAGATTTGAGTATCAATAGAGAGAGAAGAGAGACAGTTTCCATAAGCTTGAGCATTCTTTCCCTCTGTCATCTTTTACAATATTACTTCTTATCAATTGAGCAAATACGCTCTGTATGATCTATAACTGTTTGTGATACTTCTCTGTCTGTGTCACACATATTTCTCATGTCTTACTGAATTTCAGTTACTCTAACGTGGATTTTCAGGCATCACCAGAGAGCGACAATTCTAACTAATGTGTGTAGGGATTAGCCGAAGTTGTTAAGCATAACCATAAGTAGAACTTCTTTCAATTCTGAATGAGCTATGTGTTTCAAATAATGAACTTGTTTGATGCTCTGTTCTGTTTGCTTCATGTGATAAGAACTAATTAACTATATTTGGATTAAGAGGAATCATTAGCCAATTTGATTTCGTTTGATGAATCTATTTTCTAGTTATTGTCTGATCTGATTGCTTATGTTATTAGAAGAGCTGAAAGATAAAGTAACCTTTATAATTACAGACCTTGAACAAATCGTTTCACCATTGGTGTTTCTGGATGCCAACTTATTCAAATATCTTTGGATAATCAGATATGCCGCTGTAGTATTCATTGTGAATATTACATATCACATTCCATTTACCATCTTACATACACTTATCAGACAAAAGAAGAGATTATTCTCTCTCTTGGGGAACGATCAACCTTTTATACTACTTAATTCATTGATTTTGTGGAAATCTATAATGGACTAGGCCACCACATAATTTGCGCCATTGCCAAGGAGATGAATTTCATCTTTTATAATATTTTTAAGTGTATTACATCTACGAATCCTTTCTCATGTAACGCCGTGCACAACGATTAGAAACATATAGGAAATCTAGAGATTTGTATTTGTAGAATTTGCGAAATTCGCTAGTTAGAGCAAGATTAACACCTAAAGCATTTAATGATCTTCTAAACGCTACTACAACATTTGTAGATTCATTTGAGGAAAGATCCATTAAAACACCAAGGTATACAGATTCATCAGAATCAGATTCGTTTGATTCCACTTTTGAACCAATTTCAAAACCAAAATTTTCTTCATCAGAACCATCATCTGAGCGTAGCCTAGATCATGATCCTCCTAGTCCTCCTAGTCCACCTAGTTTACCACCTAATAATATGGCTAACCCAGCGCCACACCACATCTACAAAAATCAGATACGATTTCTTTAAGGGATCGTCGTCTGAAGATGCGGACAACTATTTGTCTCAGTTTGAATCTATTACTATAGCAAATAAAGAACATACAGACAAGGACAAAGTTGGAATTTGCCAAGTCTTCTACGGAAGCAGGCTAGATTTGGTACAGTCAATTAGTACTGAGAAATGGTTAGTACTTGGAACGCTTCAAAAGCAGCATTTCTTAAGCAGGATTAGGGAGATAGGATACTCCACTAGATTGTTGGCTCGGCTTAATTCTGTTGAGAAGAAGCCGAAGGAATCACTTAGAAAGTATACCTCGTAGAGTTAAGAATTTAATAGGAAAGTTAGGAGCCCAGTATTCGGTTCCTATGCAAAACGAATGGTTCTTGGGCGGTTTGCCTAAGAAAATGGATCGTTATTGTCAATAGGGATTGATGACCTCTTTGGAAGATGTCATTGCCTCTACCGAGATTACGAAACTTCTCAATTTCTCGTAGACAGAGGAATGAGAGAAAAAATAGTAAAAAGCATAAATCGAGACGTATAGAAGAATCTGAATCATCTACTGAGTCTAAATCAAATCTGATTCAGCAGATGAGGAAGAGTCTTCCAGAGTATTTATCTTATTCTTCTTCATTAGAAAAAGAATCTTCTAATAGAAAATCCAAGAGTGGCACGAAGTGTCCGACCTTATAAGAATGATCACCGGGCTCAATGTCGGTTACCTAATCGTTAAAATGTCGGTTGAGATCTACTAATGCGTCTCTATAGATCATTGCACAAAACGTCGCGAGTTCTAACCTAAAAGTGAATATACAAAGTGCAAATAGGCCTTTACATGAATTTAGGCACTATAGCACATTTACATATATAAAAATTAAAAAAATTTACAATATAAAACAATAACTTTGGATAATGCGGGATCATGAGGCTCCACATATCCCCTTCCTCAGCTGTGCAGCGATTCGCAAAACAAAGTTCTTACATTCTCCTTTGCCGCTTCCTGTTGGCTAGCTTCCTATGGAAAATAGCTTTTGCTCGGGCTTCATTTTCTTCATTAACCTGTTCTAGGGTCAGCCCTTTTGTAGCAAGGAGTAGCTGTTCTTTGATTGTAATCTTCCTGAAAAGATAAACTCGGAGTAACCTCTTATTCCGCAATTGCCGTGCAAGGGGGTTGTCGATCAATGTAACTATCCTCAGACAAGATTTCAGACATCTTAGCAGAAGGGAAAGTTAGTGAGAGAGCCGCATATGTATATTCTGAGATTTCTCTTTAATGTACAATTGTTGAATAGATAAAAGGGCATATGAATGAGAGAACCAATATTTACATAATTTTTTAAGTATGGTATGGTCTGTTATTTGAATTAGTGGAGCAGAATATATTATTTGCTTTAACTTCCTCCAAATAATGAGAATAGTTAGCTTCCCAATGTGTAGATTTCCCACAGATCAGAGATAACATCTGACTGGAGAATCTTGAAGGAATTGGATTAGGGCTAGGAACAACTTTCTTTAACATCAAAAAATGTTAATTGAATCTAGCTTATTCGATACTCATCCAAAGTAGAAAAAAATATTTTTTTCAAATGTTTTTAGATACTCTAGGATATATATATTAGTATATATATATATATATATACAAAGATCCTGTAACAACAATGGATATAGTTAGTTTGCACATTGAACTTATCTGAACAAATGGCAAGAGCAAGGATACCTTTTGGTGCACTGTTAGTTTGGCCCAAAAAGTGTTTAGGTTAGAGAAAGTCCAAGGGCTTTCCCCATTGGTAGTATTCATTATGAATATTACATGTCACATTCCATTTACCTTATCATACAAAAGAAGAGATTATTCTCTCTCTTGGGGAATGATTAAACCTTTTATACTACTTAATTCATTGATTTTGTGGAAATATATAACGACTAGGCCACCACAATAATAGGCCAACAAGGGCCAAAAGTATACTTAATAAAACTTAACGTGCAAAAAGGCGAAAAAACGCGACATTGTATTTTTACACATGATTTGTGATAGGCAAAAAAGGCGACATTGCCTTAAAAAAATGTAGTGAAGTTAGAGGATTGTTTATAAGTAGCAAGAGACATCATTTTAAGGATCTTTTAACATTTGCAAATGAGAGAGCTTAGCCTCCTCTTTGTGAATGTGAGCCCTTGGGAATAGAGCTTGTCAGTCTCATGTGCCCAATCCACATAAACCTCATCCCCATTCTGCATTGATTTGCTTCCATCCCTTTGATTCTATTGACAATTCCTTGGAGCTCTATTTGTAATTTTCATTTATAGGCAATATCAACATGAATACTATGTTGTTTTCTTGATATTAGCTTTGGTTTATTTACTATGGCTATTTGATTGGGTTTGGCACATGACAAACACCTTAGCATAAATGAAGTGTAGAATGTATATTAATAGTTCTTATTTTTTATATGCTATAGTGACGACATGAAACACAAACTGTTTTCATCAAAATTTGACATTTTAGAAAATTCCTAAACATATGTTGGACATCCATTAGAAAATTTTCACAAATATTAAAAGCCTCTATTCATTTAAGTCCACAATGGATGTTGAAATTTGGAAAACTAATAGTGTTTTGTCAAATTTTGACATAACTAGAAAATCCTAAAATATCCTCCGTTGACATTCGTTATTTAAAAAAACTTTTGATTTGGTAAAACATCGATCATAGGAGATATCAAAATTTGGCAACCCTAAAAAATGCGACATTGTGAACTTGAATGTTAGAATTTGCATTCCCATAAATTTAGTCAAAATTCGACGGTTCTTGGAAGCCTAATGACATGTCAAAAATTAAAGGATCAATTGCCACATAAAAAAGATCTTAGTGTTTTGTTTTCCATCGATTTAACTAAGACCATGGGCATGAATTTTTCAAACACATTGTGAGCAAGTATCCATGTTCAAATAGAATATTTTGTTGATTATTATCAATAGATATATCAAATTACATCTATATATTTTTTCATTGCATGATCTCATTAATTTTGTTAACATAAGTTTTTTAAATTAATTTTGCATGTGCTTTTTCAATTGGACCGATTGAATAAGAATTGGTGGCATGTTGTTTATTTTAGAATGAGATGGGAGGATTGAGTTCTAACATTAGGATAAGTGAAGAGAAAATTGACATAATAGACAATGATTTACTGATACATACACTAAATAATGGTAGCATAGATGATAGTGACTCCTTGAGTAAGAAGAATGAAAGAAGGTCCAAAAATGGGAAAAATTGTCAAAACCTATCTTGGATATTTTTTGTGTTTCTAGTTTGTGAAAAAATATCACTCATGTGGAGCATGTTCCCATATGTAGAAAAAGTAAAAATAGTTTAGTCATGTGACTATTAGGAGTATCATAAAGATTTTTTATCAAGCATCTTGGTGTAGAACTTTGATAGGGCCAATTTTGGCTTTAGAGGTCAAATGGACCAGTAGGTCTTGTTCTTCATCAATGAATTATACTCAACATGCATGGCAGAAAGCCAGTTGTCTGCATTCGAACTTGACAAGGCTTCTGTTACTGAAGTGGGTTCACTGATTGCTGATGAATGCCTGAGGGACACAATTAGATTCTTGTCGATGTCGTGCAGATCTCCGAACAATAGTTGGGTTGCTGAGATGATGAATCTCCTTGCTGTGCGACAGGATATCTTCGATGTCCGTCAGTAACAGTCGCAGGTCGAGGCTTGTCGATGGTGATGGGAGTCGTTGGACGAATCTCTTGCATTGATTGCTTCTGCTTGATGTCAAAAATCTATCTTCGAGGAAGACAACATCTCGACTAACTGAAGATTCGGCTTGTCTCAACATCAAATATTCTGTATGCTTTGTGTGACGTGAGTATCCAATGAAGATACTCCTACAGCTAACAAGGTCAAGCTTCTTTCTCAGATCAGAGGGGATGTGTACATAGCAAAGACAACCAAACACTCGGAGGTGTCGTAGACTCGGTTTGTAGCCATAGAAAGCTTCGAAGGGAGTCCTTGAGTTGACTGCTTTGGTGCTCGAGTAGTTCTGTAGATAGCAAGTTGTTGAAATAGCTTCAGCCCAAAAATATTTGGTGAGCTGAGCATTTGACATCATCGATCGAGCTACATTTTGCAATGTCGATTCTTCCTTTCGGCTACTCCATTTGTGTGGCATGTAGCTAGTTGTGAATGCCGAATCATGCCAGATAGTCAAATACTTTGTTTGACAGAAACACTCCACCATTGTCAGTACGAATGGCCAATAGCTGCACCAGAGAGAAAACTGTGGACTTCTTCAGAAGACCTAAGCATTAAAATCCACGTGAGGCTGATTTTGAGTACTCGCACAGGTCCAAAAGATGGATCGTAATGCCTCCAAATGCCAAAAATGGTTGTGCAAATAGTGTCATAGCCCAACTCCAACATTTATCAGTGATTATACCAATTTTCTCAGTCCAAATGGTGAATCTTAATGCGTGGAATGCCCAAAAAATTGTTGTGCGAGTTGATTCTGAATGGATTTTGCTCAAAGAACATATATGAGCACTTCTTGTCAAGAAATGTGAGATGGTTCATGAGCTCATTCCCTCTCTCAAAAAATAAATCGGTCCAGCTGATCCTAAGTTGCTGCCCTTCTGAAATGAAACAAAGAACACAATACAAGATAAAAAGCACTACAAATGCAAGAAAGAAAGCAACAAGTTAGCAAACAAGTAAAAAAATGAAAAAGAGCGACAACTGCGGTTAAAAACAAGCAAAAACCACCAACAACGGACATAAATAATAGTTTAAAACACTACAAAACATAACTCTTACACTAGAAAATCAAGAAATCACGCAAAAGCACGAGAAAAGAGTGGAAAGAGTGGCAATGGCGCCAATGTTGCACTTCGCCACATCCCTTAACTCCGGCTATGGCTCCAACTAACAAGTGCTATGGTGGACTCCCAAGTAGAACACGTTATGGCTTCAATAGGCATTGTGGCCAAGATTGAAGGATGAGAAGATCTAAAGTGGGTGGGTGAGTATTTCGGGCAAGATCCATTGTAACCAGCTTCTCTCTTG
>MU836645.1:0-25951 GCA_029204225.1 Diphasiastrum complanatum
GTTTGTCAATGCAGGCTTGACTTGAAGAAGCCCGCTCGCACCCGCGTCGCCTACTAGTTCATCATGCTTGAGCGGCTACACAAGCTCAAGGGTGATTTGCGGCGCATGGCTGCTTCTGCAGAGTTCACCGCCATGGACCTGTCCACGACCCCAGAGGCTTGGCCTTCCACGACATCCTCTTCATGGAGCCTTTCTGGGTGCATATGCAGCAGCTGATGGACGCCATGCGCTCCATCTACTTTGTTCTGAGGCTCGTTGATCGTGAGGGGTGCACGATGGGCCTCGATTTACGAGTTCGTGGACCGCATAGGCGAGTCTCTCCAGCGTTCTGAGCTGGACCCTGCCAGGTATAACTTTTTTCCGTCTCACCATCCTTTCTTCCATTTCGCACTCTGTTTCGTCTTGCTGCCGCAACACGATGGATGTAATTGTTGCCTCCACAGGTATGGTCCACAGGTTGGAGCCTATCAGGCGGTTGTGGCGGCGACGATGGGATAAGTTTCACCGGCCCATTCACAGTGTGGCCCACATACTGCATCCGCTGTTTCAGAGCGAGAGGCAGTATGACGATGCAGAGCTGCGTGCGGACTGGTTCTCATACATCCGCCTCCTCAGCAGCGACACTGGTATCCGCAGCAGGCTTGAGGAGCAGAGGCTCAGTTACAGGTAAACTCTTGCTTTGTCGTACGCTGTCGTTCGCTCAATTTCCTTGCGCAGGCTCAAGTGTACTCACGCACATCGCTGCTCAACTGCAGGCACTGTCTGGGGCTGTTCGGCGAGGACCTTGCACGTGTCCGAGAGAACAGGCTCTTGCCTGTATCATGGTGGGAGAGCTATGGCGTTGGACAACCAGACCTGAGGACGCTCGCGTTCCGAGTCCTTTCACAGGTATGTTGTCTAATCTCATTCATCCAACCAGTTTTCGCATTAATGCAGGACTGTTCTGCTTGCGTGTGCGAGCGGAACTGGTCAGCGTTCAACCTTGTTCACACGAATAGGCGGAACCGTCTGTCGACTGAGCGATGCAATGACTTGGTGTACTGCAACACCAATACCAGGGTGGTTCGACCATCACAGACAACATGAGTGCAGGAGGTGTGGGCTCCCTACTGTTGCAGGTATATGTCTATGCTCTATCGTTTGCTTTCGTATTAGTTTAAGACATTCAGTTTAATGGCCTTACGGTTGCTTCGGCTATTCTCACGAATGATTGACTTGTGCAGGTCAATCCCGATGAGTGCCTGGTTGCAGCGGCCAATCATGAGGCAGATCCAGAGGTTGATCCAAACGATGCCGTTCGGCGTGCTCTGCGGGGTGATCCCGAGGATGATGCTGATACCGATGAGACCACCTCCCTTCCTGCTGACGTTCCATTGCCCTCCTCTGATGATGAGCCCACATGTGATTCAGACGAGTCGGTCGACCTTGCAGGGGATGGTCCACGTGCCCCACCCAGTACTCCCGCATCACGCCCCCTTTCAGATGATGGCTGGTCAGAGTTTGCGAGGGAGACAGAGGCTGCCGCCCAGAGACAGATTGCGCAGAGACGATTCAGAGCATCACAGGCAGTCGGTTCTTCTCAGAGACCCCCTCGTGGCAGAGGGAGACCCCCAGGCAGGAGTGTACCACAGAGGGTTCCTTCCGGCAGACCCAGAGGCAGGCCAGCCAAGAGGGGACGCACTGATGATTTTTCTAGTCGCCTCTTGGCAGGCGTTGGCCCAGACTTGGAGGAGTCCCAGATGGCCCCAGACTCCCAGCCAGACTTTGTATTTGACACACTTGAGGATGCATCTGGCATGCAGAGGGATGATTTTTTTAGCACAGACTTGTAGATATTGATACACACAGACTATCATGTATACTGGCATCAAATGAGATGTATATATTTTTTTTACAGTTTATTCGTGTCATGGCTAGTTTATCATGATTGCTTACAAATGGTTAGCTCTGTGAAATTTGAATGATTAGTTAGAAATGGTTTGCTCTATGCAAGATGAGAGAGAGAGAGAGAGAGAGAGAGAGAGAGAGAGAGAGAGAGAGAGAAAGCTTTATTAACGTCTTTTGGGCACCCGTGGGTGCATAAGACCAAAAAGGAAATATGTACAAGCAACAGTGGGAGCATCATCCATAGGAGGACGTGGCCGTAAAATGCTATAAACTAGCTACGAATGAAAGTAGAACAAAGCAGAAGTGAATTAAGCCCACAACCCGGGCCAAGTATAACAGAAGAACAACAGAAAAATAACTTGGTAGGGACTCATGGGTCCACTAGGCCTAATTGTGACATTAAGTACCCCAAATTGACATATTGGAGGTACCTTATTCTTTCTATGTAACTTATAGAAAGTTGGATAGTCAATAGTCAAGTAGTTGGATAGCCAATAGTCATGAAGTTAGATAGTCATCTTGGACTATATATATGTGTGCATCCCATTTGTATGAGATACTTTTGTAAGCAATACTGACTATTCTCCTTAGCTGTCCACGAGTTTCTACAAGAGGGTTTCTAGCCATCTCTTTCTTTCTTTTGAGAATGCTTTGTGTGATTGAATGGTTAAGATCCTGGATCCTTAGGCTTCTATTTCCTACATGGTATCAGAGCCTTTAGGTGATCAGATTGCTTGCAGGAGGGTGCCCAATAGGAAGCTTAAGTCTTCCCCTTTTGGGAGTAGAAAATCATCAAGCTGCTGATTTTTGCTATTGATTGGGTGATTGATAGCGGTGCCACATGCCATATGACTTATCACAAAGAAGTCTTCACAAAGCTTGTAAAAGTGCATGATGGAAGCAAAGTTCAAGGTGTTGATAACACCTCTTATCCTATCAAAGGTATTGGAGTGATCCTTATCTTACCCAATGGTGAGGAGAAGTACATTCGTAATGTACTTTGTTCCAAAAATAAAAAAAGAATCTCATTTCGGTGTCTACAATTATGAACCAAGGATTGGTGGAATTCAAAGAAGACAAGTGCTGCTGTCCATATCTTCACTAGTAGCATAGATGCAAGTGCTGCCTTAGTGGAAGCCAATTGTTTAGGAATAATTGTCCCAAGGGGCCATGATTGCTAACAGAGTGGCACGTTCTTCCTGCCTTTAAGCTGTCATTATTTTCAGGCAGTAAGCTTGGTGGTTTTTCTAAGATATTTTTAGTTAATTCTCATAAATTTCTTTTAAGTACAATATCTCTTCTAACCTCAAAAACCAAGGCATGTTGTACTTAAGGATAACATGCTAAATCAAAGTGAGCTTGGTGTAAGGCAAAGCAAAAATGGATACAAAAAGCCTGAGACCGTAAAAGAGCTTCAGGATATCCACTCTATTTTGTATTGATCCAAGGGTAGTGTTTCAATATCCTATAAAGCCACTGTGGGTTGATGATATCAATATAGTTTGAGTTCTGGTTCATAGAGGAGGAAAGGACAACTATGCAAAGGGAAAATCGAGGGAACATGAAGAAGATTTTTTCATAGAAGATGCTTATGTAAGAAAGAAGAAGCTCTAGTGAAATTGGATGCTTATTTGGCCACAAGACTTTTTATTTACAGTGAATACCAAATATTCTTGCACACTTGTTTGCACTTATGGTTAACAAACCATCAATGATTTTTTTAGGAAGCTGATGAAGTGTTTGAGTAGGATGGATGGCATTGATGTAGTTTTATGGGTGAAGCATGCCATTCATTTTTGTACATCCTGGGAATTTGAAGAAGGTGATCTAGTTATTGTGCAGTTCAAGTTGAAGGTAATACAGATAGGTAAATGGAAGAAACTATCTCAAAGCCATGGAAGGTTACTAAGAAAATCAATGAGGTAGCCTACAATTTAGAGTTGCCAGAGGGATGTAGAGTTCACCTACTATTTCATGTAAGTCACTTGAAGTGCTTACATAAGGGTGACAACCTAGATGAAGGCTTGGTGTCGGTACAAGAGGGGCCGCACAAGCATTTGAGAAATTGTATTCTCCATGAATATGGAAAGGACTTCCTTTAAAAAATGGTACTTGGAAGAGTTAGTACAAGCGACAACATCTATGACTAAAGTTTTCCCTTGAGGAGTGATGACTTCCTTGAAGGGGGAGAGATTGTTAGACCCTAGTTGATGATCTAGCGGGCCTTGGAAAGACCAATTCCATATTTGGGGACGTTTGTGGTAGTGTTTCTAGATGATATTCTTGGTCTATAGAGATCTCTTATGATCATTGCTTCGGGAACATTACATGGTGGATTGTTCCTTATGGATACCTATGAGCGAAGAGCTTCATCATCTTTTTGTCTTGTTGCATCAAGTTCACATTATTTGGAGTTGGCTGAATTATGGCATGCTAGGTTTGGACATCTCAACTTTGCTAGCTTGAAGATGTTGAAGAGATTCAATATGGTTGAAGACATTCCTAATACGATGCATTGAGCAGATGTTGAAACAATCTTCTTTTTTCAAGTCACCGCAAGTTGATGCATATGATGGATGCATTAGTGAAAAGTTTCATGCGAAACCTTTTCAATTTGATGTTTTAGCAAAGGCTGAAAAATTCAAGCACTCTTTGGAACCTTTTTGTACTAATCGATGAGGGAGTCAACATGTGTCAATTAGTACTTTTGTTCAAAGTGTTGAGAGTGAGCATTTGTTTGGAGAGAATTTTTCATTATTTGAAGAATCTTCTATGTCATCTCATGCCTCTTCGAGGGACAGCTTTGATGACGCCATCGTTGATGCATCTCTTGATAGCGTGCCAAATTTTTATGATGAAGACGTTGGACAGCAAGTTCAGTCATCTTCTTTTGGTCATTTACAGCCCATTTTACATCATGTGCAGTCCATTATGCTTTGAGAACAGCCTGCGGAAGATTATGGACAACATGGTCCATGTTGGGAACACTTTGGGCAGCAAAGTGTTGAACACCCCATAACAGTTCCTTGTCGGCTATTGGAGACTTTGCAGGATAGCAAAGAAATGTCTTACTACGAAGGGAAGGCACATGCCTCTTTAAAATCAGTACCTCTTGCTGATTTTCTTGGTTCGACACTTACTCTTCATCATGATGTTGGTACATTGCCTATTCTATGCGAGCAAGTCATTGATGATAAGGTTTGGGAGGATTGGATGCCAAAAGAGTTTGGTACTTTTTTTAATTGTCCTTATGGTAGGAAGTTTTTTCGAATGATGTGGGAGCCTATGATGGATTACAAGTCCATGTTTCGACTTATTGCCGAGTTTATGTTGGTTCCCTACTTCAGATGGAGCATGCAAATCCTCACCCTTCGACTTGATGCTTCATTATTATGCATTCTTTTCCTTTTATATGTTGGACATGATTGGGGATGAGATTTTGACTACTTTGGTGCGAAGTTTATTTGGCGACATGAAGTTCGGACAGCAAGTTGCATTTTTCTCTGTCGAGAAGTTACTTCATGTTATTTTATGCATTTCCATTTAAGGAGGGTGTTGGAATGTAAATGGAATTGCTTACATTACCATAGGTTACTTTGACCCAAAAGGTCGAGAGTTGTGTAACCATGGTCATTTATTATAATAGGCCTACTGAACTTAGAGTTAGCTAAGTCAGTATGAAATTAACTTGGTAGGGACTCATGGGTCCACTAGGCCTAATTGTGACATTAAGTACCCCAACTTGACGTATCGGAGGTACCTTATTCTTTCTATGTAACTTATAGAAAGTTGGATAGTCAATAGTCAAAGTAGTTGGATAGCCAATAGTCATGAAGTTAGATAGTCATCTTGGACTATATATATGTGTGCATCCCATTCGTATGAGATACTTTTGTAAGCAATACTGACTATTCTCCTTGGCTGTGCACGAGTTTTTACAAGAGGGTTTCTAGTCTCTTTCTTTCTTTTGAGAATGCTTTGTGTGATTGAATAGTTAAGATCCTGGATCCTTAGGCTTCTATTTCCTACAACAACTTGGATCCAAAGGTGGTGAAATCCAGCCATACACAACAATCCTTGATTTGTGCTCCCAAAACCGTCCTATGAAGACCTATAGACTTGTGTTATCAAGGCAGAGTGCGTGTTGCTTGTAGCGCTCTCTTATGTGTTAAACCAACAACACCTGCTCCAGCTGGCTGTAATATTGCACCTCTACCTGTAACTGGAGCCCTGCGAGGTCGTCCTCTCTTCCCTGGCTGTTTCTGTGCTCTGCCTTTTTTGTTCGGTGCACCCTTGGGCCTTCCTGGCCTCTTGCGGACGAGGGGAGCCGTCAATGCCTCATCACCCCCATGCAGATCACCTGGCTGGCTAAGGCTGGGCCCAAGCTGCAGCCGGCTGGGATAGAGAAGCCAAAGATGGGTGTCCTTGTGCAGCTGATAGTGGTGTGAAGTGACCACCGCAATGCAAGCATCTCCATCTACGGGTCCTTGAGCCATGGTGTGTAGCCACATCCCCCTCGATAAGCTCAACCTCGACCTAAAGGCCTCGGCCCCGCACTGGCATCGTATCAACACGAGATCAAACCTGCAAACAAAAAAAAGCAAGCAAACAATCAGTAGAAGAAAATACACTGCATTGAACAACATTACCAAGCTAAAATAGAGCTCAAAATATTAGAGCATACATCACAATGATTCCAATTCACACATCATAACAAGTGCCAAAAAAACACATGGGATTAGGGCGTGGGATAGAATTATTTCAGTATGAGCGATAACGGGCGACTGCCGTTAGCGTGGGAGTCCGTGTAGGTGTAAAGGAGTGCAGTGTAGGCATAAACCACGCCCCTAGCAGATGCTTGCACGATGCTCCACACCTAAACCCTAAAAAACATGGAATTAGGGCATGGAATTTGAAATTTCTGATACGGAGGAAGACGGGCAGAATGGAGGTCATAGGAGTCTCTGCAGGCATGTGGAAATGCATTCTAGGCTCAGACATCACCTGAATCGGTTGCCCACAAGTCATTTTGTGAAAATGTCAAAAATACACATGCATTTGGAATGTGGTGTTCAAATCTTGCTAGGTGTGCCCTAACGGCTGAAATTGACGCCGTAGGAATCACCGTGGGCATGAAGAAAGGTGGTCTAGAGCCAAAGTACGCTCAATTTGGTTGCCTACAGCTCAACGTCAACACTTGCAAAAAATTAAGCCTACACTTGCCAAATATTGATCGTTTCGCTCTCCACAAAGCTCAAATCCCCCTGGCACTGTGCACACCACCTCCGTATCGCCAAGTAGATGCCTACCGACTATCCACATGCGAAAATCGGACGCCTATAGCTTACGAATTTTTTTTTTGCCTCCTCTTCTAGTAGCGCGATTTTGACCGGAGGCCCAAAAATCAGAATATATTGGTTTTTTTTCATTACAACGATTCCGACAGCGAATCGCTATTCGCTGCAACTATGCTACAAAGCAATGCAATATAATAAATATCTTTTTTTTTTCCTACGATTCTGGTCCGAGAATCGCGTTTTTCTGGGATCGTTTTTGCCCTGAAACGCGATTTTGGGCAACTATGATATACACATATATATACATATATATAGTATAAAACTATTTTAGAGAGAGAATGTGTGTTTGCAGTAAAAAATGTCACACTGTGCCGGCAAAAATGTCACGCTCTACCCACTGAAATGTCACCCTATTACAAAGGAAAAGCTAAAATACTTTCGAACAAAAATGGTAAAAGAACACAGCCCCCAAAAATATATAAATACTTTTTGTGGGTAAGTGCCCATTGCCCGTCATCGACAGGCACAACCAACATTACACGTGTGAAATGAAATTTTTAATTAAATTTTTGATTAAAAAAAGTCCCCAAAAATTAGAAAAGATCCTCAAAAATAGCAAAAAAAAAAGCAAAAATTAATTAAAAAAAAGTGCCGTACCACATCACGTGTGTCGTGGGGTACTATGACACACACACACACACACACACACACACACACACAGTCATGCCCATGACTGGTCTCGGGTAGCGTGTCCACGCTAGGGACCGGTAGACCAACAACCCGTAAGTTAATTATAACTAGAAGAGAATTGGGGCCCTTATGTTTACATGGTCATAATTAAGGGTTGTAGGCCTAAACACTTGATGGTGGATTTGTATGGGTCTATCAGTGAGCCATTGGGGACCTAGATGACGTGGCCCAGATAGGCTGCAGAGGTGTCCAGTGAGGTGTCACAATGCACTACTAGTGGTGCATGGGCCTTGGAGGGTATAAGTATACCTATTGGGCTCTCACTAGTGTATGCTTGACAGTATGACCGGTAGCAGGATGTTGCTGGTGCGATGCTTCATTCCTCTCTGAGTGATTGATCTATAGCTTGGGGGCTAGATCCGTTTGATCTAGGTTGGTTGGGTCGGTTTGTCCACCATCAGGTTCCCTTGTGTTGCTTGTGACTGGCATGCTTAGAATAGGATCCTTGGTTTGAGGACTTTATATTGGTATCAGAGCCAATTCTGAGCACGTTTTTGCCATTGATTTGTGTTCAAAAGAAATCTGGAATCTTAACACTTTTTCGAGAATTCAATGGAGTATTCAACGAAACGGTGAAAAGTTCGGATTGTTCGTTCCGTTGATTTCCTTTTTTGAAATGTAATCGGTTGTGTGGTAAGTGTACTACCAGGTATACAATTGGTTCAATGTTTCAGCCATAATAAGACCTGTGCATATGTGAATCTGTAAGAATGGATTGCTTATGCATTTGTAAAAGCAAAGTAAGGCTAAGCAACTGTAAAATCGCCCTTAAAGCATCTGTAATCTGCAGAGTAGCAGCAGAATTTTATGCTTGAATGCTTCCTGCATCTCGAATGCAAGAAACCTGGAAAAAAAACTACAGATATAGGCTTCCAAAGTCATGCCTGTATGCTGCATCCTGGGCGCCCTTCCTCCTACTGAAACCGGCAAACAAATGGGCTGGATATGAGGTGGGATGGTGCGCTTCCATCCCTCACGGCCATAGTCTCTCTCTCTCTCTCTCTCTCTCTCTCTCTCTCTCTCTCTCTCTGGCCTCTGCGCGCTGGTCGTCGCGTCCTGTTCTCTGCTGCTCGGGCTTTGGGAAACCCGTGGAGGGAGGGTGTAAGTTGTGAGTAAGAAGGGGGGGGGGGTGTTTGGTGGGTAGGTAGACTTAACTCTAAGCCCTTCAGAAGGGCATTCCGCCTTGCACAGTCTGTCAGCCCTAGCTGGAGAGTCCCTGGTTCAGAGGTTGTCCGTACACACATGTTGAGAGATAGGGTCGAGTCCTTGTCCAGAGAGATGGAGCCTCTACGCCGCCAGTGGGCCACATATGGATGCAACATCATGTCCGATGGCTGGACTGATGTCACGAGGAGGCCGATTCTCAACATCTTGGTCTCCAGCTGCATGGGTACACAGTTTTTGAGAGCCGTGGATTGCAGTAGAGGGGGGAGAGTCATATCTGCAGATTTCATGTACGACGTCATTAGGTCTTCCATCATGTCCCTTAAAGTTCCTTTGCAAGTTGCACGGATTTGGGGGGGGGGTTTTAGGATCTCGGAGTTTTTATCTATGGGATTTTTTCATTTCAATTTTTGTTTTTCCATGAGCATTTTAGTCAGTTTTTGGACTACGGAAATTCAAATGCAGTTAATGTGTTTGGTGAATTGTAATGGCTTAAGTAGTGAGGTGTAATAGTTTCGGAATGCATACCTTCATTTTTTCCGTGTATTTGTTGCATGGATCCGTTTTGCAAATATATAATTTTATAAGCATGATATTGTCCATAATTGATTTTTGGGCAAGTGCTTTATCAGGAAAATTATACCCGTAATGATTTAACCGAACGTAAATTTTTTCAAATTTTTTGGTTTGTCATTTGCAAAACAGATAGAGTGAAATTCTAAAGAGGGGAGGCAATTGAACATATGCCCGACATCGCTCGACAGTGGTGACCCCCTGAATATATCAAACACATGGTTTCAATTTTAAACCACGGTGTGTTGGAATTTCATCTGGGCAATAAATAGAAAAAAATCGAAAGCAAAATCTATTCAATCAATAAATAGCCATTACCATTACAACTTGGGCTTACACCCGGAAATTTCCTAACGAGTAAAGCCCGGAAGTTGTCGATGACTGGATAAACCGTTGGGTGAGCTTTTTAGTTTACACAACGTCCCAGAATAAAAACGAGCGAATTTCGTCGATTTTTAGCTTTGGATCATAGATGCAGCGAATTGAAATTCGCTCGCTTCGCGATTCGCTGCAGCGAATCGTGATAAAGAATCGTGTGAAAAAAAAAACGCATTACCTGATTTCGGGCCTCCTCCTCGTGGACAGAACCGCGCCAGCAGTGGAGGCAAATTTTTTTTTTTGAGAGCTGTGGGCGTCCGATCTTCGCAAGTGAATAGTTGGCAGGCATCTACTTGGCGATACGGAGGTGGTGTGCACGGTGCTGGGTGGGTCTGATCTTCGTGGAGAGCGAAACAACCAATTCTAATCTCATGTTCTTCTTTGGCACTTGATATGATGTGTGAATTGGAATTGTTCTGATGTATGCTCTGATATCTTGAGCTCTATTTGAGCTCGGTAATGTTGTCCAATGCAATGTATGTTTTTTTCTACTGAACGTTTGCTTGATTATTTGTTGTTTGCAGGTTTAGGGTCGTGTTGATACGATGCCAGTGCGGGACTGAGGCCTTTGAGCTTACCGACGGGGATGTGGGCACACACCATGGCTCAGGCACCCGCAGATGGAGATGCTTGCATTGCGGTGGTCACCTCATGGGACCACTCACCAGGGTTAGGGCTCACTTGCTACGGGTCAAAGGGCTAGATGGGCGGACTTTGGGCATATCTGATTGCCCCAGGATTTCTGATGAGGATCTGCAGAGGTTGTCTACCATGTACAGGCCGTACTGCATCACAGGGTTCTAGACAGGGACAGGTAGCAGGAGGGCTCACAGGCAGGCATGCAGGAGGGCTCACAGGCAGGCATGCAGGGCCTACCATGGGTATTGGGCCCAGTACATCACGGGCAGGGCATGGTACAGCTGCAGGGCATAGTACATCACGGGCTGGGCATGGTACAAGTGCAGTGCCTAGTACATCACGGCCAGAGCATGGTACAGTTGCAGGGCCCAGTACATCACGGGCAGAGCATGGTACAGCTGCAGGGCCCAGTACATCATGGGCAGAGCATGGTTCAGGTGCAGGGCCTAGTACAACACCTTCAGTTCCATCCGCAGCAGCAACACGACCATCAGATGAACATGTTGGTTCAGCGGCAGCGGGTGCTTCTCATCCCTCCTCGGCAGCAGATGCACCACATGCTTTGACAAATGTTGCCAGCGAGAGTGACACCCCCACGGATCAGCCATCCATTGGGCATGCTAGACCACGAGCACCATATATACAGCAGAGAGGGGTTAGGCCCAGGTAGCAGACCCTTGATCGATGCGGCTGGTAGAGAGAGCAGCAGGCCTGTTGCACACGGCGGTGTGGCCAGTTCTTTTACGAGTGCAGCATTCCCTTTGCTGTTGCTGACACTTGGGTGTTCAGGGGGTTCTGTGCACAGATGGCGGCCGTGGATGCTACATGGACACCTCCCAGGCGAGAGGCACTACGAGGCAGGTTGCTTCGTGAGGAGGAGGAGAGCATCACGTGGGAGTTGAGTTCCATTCGCTCAGCTTGGCAGCAGTAAGTAACTTGTCTTTATTATCTCTTTGCATGTGTTTAGGATTTACTGGTGGCGCAATTTTTGCATGTAGCTAATGGGTGTTTTGCGGCAGGTATGGATGCACGATATTGAGTGATGGATGGACCGACATTCGTTGGCGATCCGTCATCAATGTCTTGGTTTCTTGCCCGCTTGGCACAGTATTCCTACGTGGTGTGGATGCCACTCGAGGTGGTGACGCCATCATAGCCGATTTCATATGGGAGGTCATTAGAGATGTATGGCCCGGACCAGGTACGTGTGAGAAATTGGTTGGTAGCAATGTTACTGCAGTATTGTACTCATTGGTAGTGTGTGAATTCAACTGAGAACGTGAATTCTTGGATTTTTTGGCCAAGGTGTCGTTTTTTCAGAATCATGCACGGCCAGAAGGGCCCAGAAGCCTAGGATGGAAACTAAACTGGAATGAAAAAGTTGTTTCTTGATGTTATCGAAGCCGAGGGCGTACCAACACTGTTTGATGTTTAGAACAAGAAAAAGTCGGTTCATTCTTCCCCATTTTTAAATCTGTCACTCAAGGCATAAATACTTTGATCCTTTCGGTGACCGTAAAGATTGTGAAAAGGGGCGAAAGAATGTTTGTTTGGATGAAGTTGGAATTTGTTAATAATTCTCGAGAACTTCATATAATTGTACTATTTTTTTTGACACTTTGATTAGGAAGTGGAGGGCCTTCGTGGAAGAAGAACCTGTGGTATGGGACGCAGGCGATTTCAAAATGAAGATTTGAAACTAACTGGATCACTTGACCATAGTATGGCTGTAAATCTTAGTGATGCCAAATACTATCGGTCATAAAATAGGTGTTTTGTCGGAAATTTGAGATATTGGTCATGACCCTTTTTTGGATATCTCAAATTTACAAAACCGGAAACCCGACAAGCTTTTTTTTTATAAATGATATATTGATGAATTTCTTAACACATTTATTAACCCGAAAATTTGTGATTCCTTGGAAGGTAATACTGATTACTCGTTGACCATGGACGATGTCACAGAAATGGTTAATGAAACCGTTTTCTAAACCTATTTTCTCTACTTGAATCTTCAAGAAATCCTTTTCTGATTTACGGGTCAATTCTCAAGTTTGGTAACCAAGAAGATCTTCAATTTAGTCGCCGTGTTGGGACATCATTGGTATTCGCTTACACTGATGCAACACTTCTTTTGGCTTTCAAGATTTTCTTGGATCTCTTCTTAGACTCTTCTCTGGGGCAAATCTCAAATGATCTGCACCCCTTAGAAACTCGTGGCATTTCCTGTTAAAAAGGGGGAGAAGTAGGAAGAAAAGAGAATTATCAAGGAGAAACATCGGTCCAAGATTCAAGGAGGAATCTGTTATATCGATGATGGACCTGTGCTATGAATAAAAAACGATAGGATATTAAGATACTACAGAAATCCTTTATGGATTATAGTAGATATCTGGTTTGAAGATTTAAAGGGGGAAAATTTAGAAAGTACTCTTGCGGTAGAAGTGGCTGATAACAAGTCCGATTGATTTGTGTCAGAACTTGGAATTCTATTGCAAGGTGGGAGGTTTGTTCAAACCTGTTCCTTGCTGGATATAGTCAACTTGATCTTAGTTTGGATTGAGATCTGTGGGTTGATGCAAGGAAATTCATGCTAACAATATATTCTTTTGAGTTAATCTTTGGTTGAGATTTTTTGGATGTGAAATAGCACTCTTTGGAAAATATTCGCTCTTAGAGGATAACCAAGTTACAGGATTCTCGGTTATGAAAGTGTTGTGTACAGATCAGGAGTTATCTATAGAGATATGCTATGTAGTGAATCTTTGTGGGATCATTAAATCTTTTGTACAAACTTTTAATCCTGTGGATCTACTAAGCATTCCATGAACTAAGTTTATTTGCATGCACAAACTAGTTGTTGGTACATATAGGCATATTGATGAGAATTGTGTTTAAGACAATTTCTCGTTGGGTTATAGTAATTTCTCATTGAGAATAAATATTGACCTAGAATTGATTTAGAATCAGATTAAATGTGGTGTTTTGGTACCACACCGAGACATTTAAATATTTTCTAAATCCGATACAACCAATCAAGTCAGAAGTGCTACTTCTGAGTTAGTTGTGGAAAAACAACAATAGTAATCTCACTTATGGATATTATTGTTGAGTTGTATTGCTTATAAGTCACAACATTTATGAGTTGTTTTGGATTCATTTACTGACGGTTGTGCATAGAATACACGAAAACTTTTGGGACTTATCTTTTCTCGTTTGGAAAGGATGGAATGCTATCCCGGAAGACTCAGGAGAGTTGGATAGTTGTTGGCCAAAAGTTAGAACTTCACGTAATGAGGTTCTGATAAATCTTAAGTTATTCTAGTTTAGAACTTAAGACGTATTCTGAATTGGGACCCTAACTTTGGAATGACAATTTGTGCCATGTCTAAAGTAAGGACGTTTTTTAGATTACAATCCTTATATTGGCACCGTGTGTGAGTTGTAAAAATCTGGAACTTTCCAGATGGAAAGGACTTTGTGAACAACTTATGTGTCTTTTAAGAATTGTAATACACTCTTATGATATGGTATGGTCTCGGGAATCTGGAGAGTTGCTATTGGTGAATCATAACTCAGATTCTAAGATATACCTAATCCATAGGAGGAGGTTTTGTTCACAGTAGATTACCCTCGGATGAATAAACAAGATAGTGGAATTTTGGTAATGACTGGCCATCTTACCAAATCGACTATGTTTATTTGGGTAAAGACCATGTAATTAGAGCATTTTGTTAGGCTTTACGGATTACCAAAGTGACATTATGAACATTCGCAATTCGAAGTTCACTCGTCGCTTTTGGTGGCCGTATTTGCTAAATTAGTGATGTTGCTGAATTTAAAGTTCTTCTAATCATTGGTAGTTGCCTTCTTTTATTGAGTATAAGTTATGAACGTAGCCACGGCTGATCTAGATTTAGTCTATGAAAGCATCACATAAGCAAGACTTAACCCTAGAAAGCAGGAGAGAGAAAGCTTAAAGAGACTAAAGAAGGAGATCATATCATAAGCCAAGTAACAAATGACACAGAATCCCTACTTATAGCCAAGAGGAAGCCCTAAAAGGAAGCTTCCAGTGGCTAGGGCCAAATTGAGAGGGAAAATAGTGCGCCCTCCAAAAAGCCCCACTCTCAGTAATATGACCAAATAACCAATATAGTGAATCATAGGGCCCAAGGCCAATAATATGGTCTAAATGTCAATAATAGGGCCCAAGGCCAACCATATAGTCTAAATGTCAAGTAATGAATAAAAAAGGGCCCAAAGCCTGCCTATGCATAAAGTAAAGTAAATGTAAATGGACATGGCGAATGTAATGAGCCGAGTCCATAACTCTCCCCGACACAAAAATAAGACCCAACTGCCATAAAGGACTGGATCAAGTAACAGCAAGCCCTGGAGGATCAACTGGAACAGCATCTGGTGTAGTAACAACTGGAGCAACAGCTGATGTAGAGGAATCAACAAGTGCGGCAAGAGCACGAGCCTGATCCGCAAGTGACGGTGTATGATAAAAGACATCAATAGGCTCCCATGTGGCCTCCTCAACAGGACGACCATCCCACTGGACTAGGAACTGAATCTACCGGCGGCGGCGACTATGATGCAAACGCACCTGAAGGATAGCAGCAGGTAATAAAGGAAAGAGATCCGGTGCAGTAGGAAACTCAACATCACGAGGAGCATCATCCTCAATAGCAGCACGTAATAAACTGACATGGAATATATCACAGGCACGTGTGGAAGCAGGAAGCTGAAGACGATATGTAACTGGACTAAGAACCTCCAATATACAAAAAGGCCCATAATAACGTGGTGCAAGCTTCTCAGTAGAAGCATGGCCCTGAATAAAATGATGACGCGCAAACTGTAGGCGTAGATATACCATATCACCAACATGAAACTCAACATGACGTCGATGACGATCAATTGAAGCCTGATAACGCTGCTGGACCTGCTGCAAATGGGAACTGGCCTGGAGAATAAGCTCGCGAGCACCTGATAGAAATGAAGACAGTGTCACAGGTGTATCCTCGGGAGGAAGAGGAATACCAGGTAAAAGAGGTGCATAACCATGAGATAATAAAAATGGTGCAACGCCGGTGTTGGTACTAACAGAGCTGTTATAGCTATACTCTGCCAAACATAAGTGCTGATCCCAATCCTTCCCTGAAGGAGTAACAAAATGGCGCAAATAATCCTCAAGGATCCTGTGAAGGACCTCAGACTGCCCATCAGAAGTAGAATGATAAGCAGACCCCATAAAAAGCTCTACATCCAATATACGCATAAGCTCTGTCCAGAACAATGATGTAAACTTACTATCCCGATCAGAAAGGATAGTACGAGGAAACCCATGTAGGCGAAATATCTCTGAAAGGAACAAGCGTGCACACTGCTCTGCTGTGATAGTACTGCGGACGGGTATGAAATGTGCCTGTTTCGAGAACCTGTCAACTATCACCATACATGAATCGTGACCACGACGGGTGCGGGGAAGGCCAATGATGAAGTCCATAGAAATATCAGTCCACTGGCAGTGAGGAATAGGCCAACTCTGAAGCAAACCAGCGGACTTAGCACGGGAGTACTTATTACGTAAGCAGAAAGGACAGGTACGAATAAGTACAACAAGCTCTTTCCTAAGGGATGGCCAATAGAAATGATCTTTAAGACGAGCATAAGACTTCTGAAAACCAAAATGACCCCCAACTGGGGACGAATGAGCATCCGACAACATCTGAGAACGGATACCCAAAGAACTAGGAATACAAAGAGAACCATAATGATAAAGTCGGTGGTCAACAATGGAATAAGCCTGATGAGGTGAAGACGACATAGGTGGAGCAGAACTATAAACATCACGAAAATCAGAACATGTAAGAGAAGCAGATGGAAGATCATCAAACCAGGAAGGGATCGTGGCAACAAGGGTATTCAGTAAAGCAGGAAGTCTAGACAATGCGTCAGCAGCAGTGTTAGCACGACCAGGACGATACAAAATAGAAAAATCAAAAGATTGTAAAAACTGCAACCAACGAAACTGACGATCACTAAGATCACGCTGGGAGAAGAGATAACGTAAGGACTGATGATCAGTAACGATATCAAAAGGAACACGGTACAGGTAATGGCGCCACTTCTTAAGAGCATAGATAATGGCAAGAAGCTCTTTCTCATGGACAGAATAACGTTGCTAATAAATGACGCGACTCATAAGCAATAATACACTGAGACTGACAAAGCAAGGCACCCAAACCAACATTACTAGCATCGGTCTCAACAATAAATTTCTGATCAAACTGTGGTAAACACAAGATAGAGGCCTCCACAACAGGACGACGAAGAGTGTCAAAGGCGAACTGACAATCAGAAGTCCAAACAAAAGCACTAGACTTCTTCAAAAGGGCATGAAGAGGGGCAGCCACAGTGGCAAAGTGAGGAACAGGACGACGAAGGTGAGTAGCGAGACCAAGAAACATACGAACATGGTGGACATCTGTGGGAACAGGCCAATCAGCGATTGCCCGAACCTTATGAGGGTCCAAACGAATACGACCATCACAAATGAGAAATCCTAAAAACTCAATCTCAACAACAGCAAAGGAACATTTAGAAAGTTTAGCAAATAACTGGTGATGAACAAGCAATTGAAAAACAGATCAAAGATGTAATACATGCTGATCAAGAGTCTTACTAAAAACAAGAATATCATCAAAATAAACTAAAACACAACGACCAAGGAGAGGACGCATGATGTTATTCATCACATTCTGGAACGTAGGTGGACCATTAGTAACACCAAAAGGAAGAACACGAAACTCATACAAACCAAGATGGGTACGAAACGCAGTCTTGTGTTCGTCCGAAGGATGCATCCTAATCTGGTGATAGCCGGAACGTAAGACTATCTTAGAGAAAAGATGAGAGGTGCCTAACTGGTCAAAGAGATCATCCATGTGAGGAATAGGATACTGGTTACGGATGGTCAACTTATTGAGGGCACGATAATCAATGTAGAGGCGTTTGGAACCATCTTTCTTACTGACAAGGAGAACAGGGGCACCAAAAGGACTGTGACTAGGAACAATAAGGCCCTGATCTAGTAAAGCAGTAATCTGAAGCTCAACCTCATCACGCTCAGACTTAGACATACGGTAAGGAGGCCGGGAGGGAGGAGCAGAACCAGGACGCAAATCAATATGGTGGTTCACATCACGTAATGGTGGTAGCGTCGTAGGTTCTGAAAAGACAAATGCATACTGATGTAATAAGTCAGAGATCACCTGAGGAACAGCTGCTGGAGGAGAGGTAGTCACTGGAGAATCTGCTGCAGCACGCTGAACACATAATAAAGCTGCACAATGAGCCTTAGGTAGGTTGCGGATAAACTGCTTCCCGCTGATCAGCTGGAAATCTGCCTGAAAATCAATACCAGCAAGTGAGTGGGTCACTGCATCATGAACAAATGTCAATGTCTGCTGAGCCAGGTCCATAGTAACCGCTCCCAATGAAGCAAACCAATCAGCACCAAGGATAAGGTCATAGCGCTCCAGAGGAATGATATAAAGATCTGCCTGTCCAGAAAAATCACCAATGCGGTAGGATAATCCCTGAAACATCTGAGAACTAGGAAATGAGTGAGAACTGGCAACCTCGACTGTGAGAGGCTGTGGAGCAGGAATAGGTGAAGCGCGTATCCAGTTGAGAACATAACTGCTGATAAAGGAATGAGTGCTGTCGGTATCAACTAAAGCAATATACTCACGACCAGTAATGCGCACACGTAGCCGAATGGAGCGAGGACCGGGGCACCCTGTCCAGGTAGCATAAGCAAGCTGAGCATGGCAAGTAGCAGGAAGTAAATCAGTAGAAGGCTCAAGAGATAGATCAAGCTCATCAGATATATGAATGTAGATATCAGAGTCATCTGGGGTAGTGCCCTCATGGTAGAAAACAGCAGTAGAAGTAGGCAGGGGCTGGCGGCAATCACGGGCAATGTGGTCAGGACTCTTACAACGAAAGCAAAGACGCTTCTGCTGAATGTCAGCGAACTCTGCAGACGTGTAACGTCGGACAAAAGCAGGACGAGGAGGCGGAGGGCGAGGAGCGGGAGAAGTAAGAGAAGAGGTCGGGACGACAGTGGATGGGGCAGATGGGGCCGGAGATGGTAGAGGTGAAAGAGATGGACGGGGTCGGGAAAAGCGAAAGGGAGCAGGATCAGGGTACTTATGCTATAAAGTACTAGCAAGGGACATGGCCTCAACAAGTGTGGGTGGACGAAAAGAAGAGACATCGTATCGTAGAGCACCATGAAGTCCAACAATGTAGCGAGAAATAAGCTCTGTGGGCTGAAGATCTGTAAAGAGGTAGGAAAGGTCCATAAACTGATCTGTATAGGAAGAAAGATCACCAGTCTGAGTAAGACTACGGAATATATCACGCTGGCGGCTCAGCCACTAAGGGTCAATCATAGCATGACGAAGATCACGACGAAAGGTAGGCCATAACTGGAGACCGTCCCGATCAGGGTCAAGTCGGTAGACCCGCCACCAAGTGGCAGCACGTCCATCTAAATGTAAGGCGGGTAACTGGATCTTCTGAGGATCAGTCTTAGGGTAAATCTGAAAATAAGTATCAAGCTTTGCAAACCGATTCTCTAACAAGTTCCCGTCAGAGGAACCAGAATAGGTGGCAAGCTGTACCCGATCACGAAAATCTCGAGCAAAATGTGGCTCAGGAGCTAGATGTCGTGGAAAATGTGACTCAGGTGCTGTAGGACGTGGAAAACCGGGTGGTGGGTTAGGTGGAAAATGAGGCCCACCGCCAAAGGAAGTAGACGAGGATGGAAGTCCAAATGGAGACCCAAATGATGAATGAACAGGGGCTTTGCCAGGTCCATGTGGTTGTAAGGAATCAATCTGTGACTGCATAGTGGCAAAGCCGGTCTGTAGAGTGGTAAAACCGGTCATCATTTGGTCGAAACGACTACTAAGGAGAGTAAGAGAGTCACGCATGTCAGCAAACTGTTCATCTAAAGGTCCGGAATGACTCGCAGATGTAGTGGGTGAGCTAGCCATGAGGAAGAAAAAGTAAGCGAGAAAAGAAATGTGCTAAACAATTGGACGAACTGAAGGAGAGGACATAAGTCGTCACAACAGGCACGCCAATGAAAAGACACAATAGAACTCGCGATGTAAGATGAACGGAAAGGACAACTAAGTAAGAAATACCTCGTAACCGCAACCGGAAGTGAGCTGAAAAATAGCGGCGATATGTCGAGGTACCGGGCAGCCTCCAAAAAAGATGCTAAGGGCCCGACAACGTGGAGTAAACGGTGGGTAAAAGTATGGGAAACAATAATGGACTATGGGGCTGGAAAGGGAGCAGCCAAGGAAAGGAAGTGATAACAAAAAGGAGGTATGGGCAGCGAGGAAACAAGGCTGAAAAATCAGAGATCGCTCTTCAAGGGTAAAAAAAACGTTTGCGATAAAGACGGGGAGCAATCCCGATGCGCGATGAAGTTGGGTGGGAGTGGCTTTCTAAGCATCTGGGCGTGTTTGTATCGTCTGGGGTATGGTTGCAAACACAGACAGCAGTGTAGGAGGGTGAGCTGAAATTGAGGCAGATGTAGGGCGCCAGCTATGGTGGAGTGTGGGCGTCCAAGAGAGGTAGTAAACGGCAAAAAAAATTGGATCAAAAAGATGGGTTGGTAGGGCGCTAGGAGTGGCTGATGGAAGGTGGCGAATAGGGGCAGCAAAAAGCGGAAATTTTTCAGCAAAGGAAGGAGCAGTAGGGCGCTGGTCAGCAAGCATGAGGGTGCCCAATAGGGCAGCAAATAGGAGGCAGTAGGGCGCCCAAAATAGGGGAGGACAAAGGCTGAAAATGCAGCAGTAGGCAGCCAGCAAGAGGGCGCTAGAAATGGGCAGCAAGTGGGCGCCTGTCCTCCTTCGATCCGTCGTGAAAATCTGCAAGACAAGTGTGGAGAAATGCTAAAGATCCGGCTGAAAAATGGTGAAGATCCAAGCTGAAGATGGGCGCCCTCCTGTGAGAGAAAAATCTGCTCAATGGAGATGCTCAGGAAAGTGCTCTGATACCAAGTTATGAACGTAGCCACGGCTGATCTAGATTTAGTCTATGAAAGCATCACATAAGCAAGACTTAACCTTAGAAAGCAGGAGAGAGAAAGCTTAAAGAGACTAAAGAAGGAGATCATATCATTAGCCAAGTAACAAATGACACAGAATCCCTACTTATAGCCAAGAGGAAGCCCTAAAAGGAAGCTTCCAGTGGCTAGGGCCAAACTGAGAGGGAAAATAGTGCGCCCTCCAAGAAGGCCCCCACTCTCAGTAATATGACCAAATAACCAATATAGTGAATCATAGGGCCCAAGGCCAATAATATGGTCTAAATGTCAATAATAGGGCCCAAGGCCAACCATATAGTCTAAATGTCAAATAATGAATAAAAAAGGGCCCAAAGCCTGCCTATGCATAAAGTAAAGTAAATGTAAATGGACATGGCGAATGTAATGAGCCGAGTCCATAACTGTATAGGACAAGAATCCGATGAATTGTGATTGATGAATCATAGTTCAAATTCTAGTTATACTTGATCGTTTAAAAGAAGAATTACTAGCGTGATCAGAATATTAGTTTAGATATGTATTCATATTTTCTTAGCAATCTCCTCAGAGAGGAAGCTATCTTTGATGGAGATTGAGTTATAGTAAGCATTTGGCTACCGGTTATAGCTCGTGCGTGCTTACGTATAGTTTTAAACCTATATCACCCATCACGGTTGAGACTCGGACGATCAAGTTTCAGAAAGTAGTGGATTTCCTACATGATATGTAGGAAATGCTACGGATTGCACGTAAAAATGTCCAGAGTGCCCCGGATAGGAATCGACATTATGCAAATCTGAAAAGATTACCGAGAGACTTCCAAGTAGGAGACTGAGTATATTTGAGAATATCGATGGATTCCAGTGTAACGCGTACCGGCTAGCATTACTAATCTTCCCCTAGATATAGAGGACCGTTTAAGATCTTGAAAAAAAACGGATCCTTAGCTTACCAATCGGAACTCTCAAATGGATCTCAAGTGCATCCTGTATTTCACGTAAGCCATCTCTAAAAGAGTCTACGTGAAGGAGAGCATCTTGGGTCTGGAGATCGATTGGACCTGTTGGATGAATCATCGGGTGTGTCTCCACATGAACCCGGAAAGATCTTGGATACAAGAACTAAATGATTGAGAAATCGTATAGGTACCGCGCATCTGGTTCGATGGAAGGGAAGTACAGACGATGATGATTCCTGAAGGAAGCTTAAGGAGGAACTTTCCCTGTTTTAAGTTCTGAGGACAGAACTTGAATAAGGGGGGAAGAATGTCATGACCATGACTGGTCTCGGGTAGCGTGTCCACGCTAGGGACCGGTAGACCAACAACCCGTAAGTTAATTATGACTATAAGGGAATTGGGGCCCTTATGTGTACATGGTCATAATTAAGGGTTGTAGGCCTAAACACTTGATGGTGGATTTGTATGGGTCTATCAGTGAGTCATTGGGGACCTAGATGACGTGGCCCAGATAGGCTGCAGAGGTGTCCAATGAGGTGTCACAATGCACTACTAGTGGTGCATGGGCCTTGGAGGGTATAAGTATACCTATTGGGCTCTCACTAGTGTATGCTTGACAGCATGACCGGTAGCAGGATGCTGTTGGTGTGATGCCTCATTCCTCTCTGAGTGATTGATCTATAGCTTGGGGGCTAGATCCGTTTGATCTAGGTTGGTTGGGTCGGTTTGTCCACCATCAGGTTCCCTTGTGTTACTTGTGACTGGCATGCTTAGAATAGGATCCTTGGTTTGAGGACTTTATACACACACACATATATATATGTGTGTGTGTGTATAAATAGATATATGTCTAAGGTGGCGGACCCCGGACGCGAACGCACTGACGGGTGGCCGATGTTTGTGTGTGTAAGTACGTGAGTGCATGTGTTTATGTATGAGCAAATATATTATATTTTTATTTAAATACTCAGTATTTTTCCGAAATTCCTCCCACAAATCACATCCAAAGGCTTGGAGCACACCAGGCTATCTATCGTCCGTGACGCATGAGTAATATCTACAACCAATACTACTCTATAAATGTATGTGAGATTTTGTACTAACAAATCCACATCCAATAACAATTGGTGTCATCGTGGAATCAAATATCCGAAGTCTTGTTGTTCCTTTAAAAACTCCGCGTATCGCTGCAACAACCAAATAATTGTGCAGATGTGTTCGCCATCACGCAAAACAAATCGCTCCATAGCAAGTCAGAATGAAAATACTCTCTCGCTCCAACAGCCTTCTCCAATATCTGAATGGTCATTGATGGGTTAGCACCTCTATTCAGCACATCTGTGTAGTATTGTTCTCCCCATTGTTGCTTGAGAGGGCTGTGAGCACTCAGATCGATTGTGATTGCTAATGCAGGCTTACATGTGTATTCTCGTCATATCTACTTTATATTGTGAATGAATGTTGTGTGCTCTGATTTTCTAACATGATAAGGTGGCCAAGTGCAGCGGAGGGAGGCCGAGTTCAAGAGAGCTCATGAGTTGAGCAAGATTTGAGAGAGATGAGTGCATGCATGACTCTAGTATAAGCAAGATCCAAGGAAGATGAGTGCACGTGAGAAAGTAGGCAAATATCCTCTTTGTTGTCACAATCCTTCATTTGCAAGATTAATAGAAAAAATACAGGTGTGTAGAAATGTAAAAGATCCAAGGGAGCCACACGAAGAGAATTTCCAAGTTAACTTTTTACATTTGAAAAACAAGAGAGTTTGTTCAAGCTCCTGCAAGTTGAATAACCAAGAGTAAGGCGACCTCTTTTATGCTGAGGAGAAGCTTTTCCAAGTGAGGGAGAGAGGGATAGCATTGGTGGAGAGAGAGGTAACGACTAGGATAAGAGTCGGTTATGACTTCTCTATGTGCATATAATGTTACCAGAGCATCCACGTATGTTGTTTCATTCACATAATAAACTTCAATGTTACTTTTTGTTTCCATTGAAGACAGTAAAGCCATGGGTTCATGTAAAGATTTCCTTTTTTTATGTTCTTTGCATATGTTCTTTTATTGCATTGAAGGTTTTCTAGCTTTTGTTGAAATTTGTATGCAATGAATTTGTCTTAATTTTTAGTTATTCAAATAATGATTTAAAGCTGTGCTTGTTTGTAAGTCGAGAGTCTTTGTGCTTTCTTTGAAAATTTTTATCATCCACATCCTAATTGAGACTCCTTTGATTTTAAACCAGGTCCATGAAATGGCCATTCTTACAGCTATTCAAAATGCTCAAAGAGATAACCTCAAAAGCTTTGATGACTATATTATGAAGGTTAGAGAGGTAAAGAAAATGGTGTACTTCTCATTATCTACAATGTGAAGCTTTGTTTTATTAGCATTTTTTGTAAAGATAAGATGCAAATGAGGTGTAGTTTGGAAAGAATGTTGGATCCTCAAGTTGTGCTAAAATAGTGTTTAAGTATATCAAGTTTGACTGGTTTAGTGAAGCTTTGAAGCTGTGTGGTAAAGATCATGAACATATTTAAGGAGCGACATGATAATTAGAAGAATGGAGTAGTGAATTTCAAAAGATTTGACTTCTCTCTCAAAGATGCCAAGAACAATTGACAATACACTTCCTTTTAGGCCCTCTCATGAAGGAGCTTAGCCTCTTTGAGTTTTGGCTCAAAGAAACTCAATCTCCTTCATCAAAGGCACCGAACGAGGAATTCATGAGTATGCTTAGGCGTCAATCAGGTTCCCAGCCTCGTATGAGGGTTATGCACTGAACTATTAGGTCTCGTAGAAGTGAACTGGGTCCTTGGCCCTTTAATTAATTGGCCAAAAGGAGGCCAATCAAAGTAATATGGTCTTAGGTTTCCAAACAAATCAATAATGCCTCAAAAAACAAAGCTACTTACCGCTAGTAAATGTAGTTACATCTCCTTCAAGAAAACATTTCTTCCTCAATGTTTGCCAATCTTGAAATTGTAGTGTTGAAGGCTCATGTCCAAAAATTGATTATGTTGGAGATACTTCCGCTTAGTTGATGCCCTAGCGCTTTCTTTTATGGCCACAACCCGTGCCATATTCCTTTGCATGCTTACATTGATTAGAATGACGAACTAGTGGTTGAAAACCAAGAATCCTATTCTAAGCATGCCAATAACAAGCAACACAAGGGAAACGGATGGTGGACAAACCAACCCAACCAATCCTAGATCGAACGGATCTAGCCCCCAAGCTATGGATCAATCTCAAAGAGGAGTGAGGCATCACAATAGCAACATACGGCTACTAGTCTCACAATCAAGGATACACTAGTGAGAGCCCAATAGGTATACTTATACCCTCCAAGGCCCATGCACCACTAGTAGTGCACTGTGACACCTCCCTGGACACCTCTGCAGCCTATCTGGGCCACGTCATCCAATTCCCCAATGACTCACTGATAAACCCATACAAATCCACCATCATGAGTTTAGGCCTACAACCATTAATTATGACCTTTACACATAAAAGGCCCCAATTCCCCTTATAGTCACTATTAACTTACGGGTTGTTGGTCTATTGATCTCTAGCGTGGACATGTTACCCGAGACCAGTCATGGGCATGCCATCTACAATCCTAAAGGTAGCAAGACAAAACACTTTAGAGCTTGAATTGAGTCCAAATGAATCTATCGTCTGCATATGTGTAGAGTTTGAAGTTCAAAATCTTTGGTAAGGCGTAAATTGCTCATGTCAAAATTAGGCTATCAAGATATGTTGTATCAATCCAAGGTTTTGAGATTGTTTAGCTTTTTACGTATTTACCAAATAAGTTCAAATTTCCATCAAATATGGCATACATTTTAGAAACGATTGATGAGATGTCAATAGTTAGGTTGGGCTACAAGTCTCAAACACATCAAAATGAGATTAAGGCAAAATCTATGTTTGTATTTCCTCCAAATGGGGTGGTGTGTATGATCAAGAATAAAGTAAATAGTGCCAAACCCTAGCCATTTGGGCATGGCATAGACCTTTTGATGTTTCACATAACAAATATTGAAGCCTCCATGGAGAATCATGCTCACCATTTATAAACAATGCAAACTTAAAAGGTGCAAAATGCTTGAGAGGAGGTTGCTTCACGCATCCACAAACAATTCCCAATCGATGTGGGAAAGTATATCCATGTATTTTGTCA
>MU836646.1:0-25950 GCA_029204225.1 Diphasiastrum complanatum
CCCAAAATAGCATTATACAGTCCATAATACATCAGCCTACCACTTTTGGAAAGCACCTAAGATCATACACAATAGCTTGAAGACAATACACACAACAATGCTCTCAATGGAGGAAGAAACAATGACAATGATCTATTGATCTCAATGAAGCATACAAAAGGTTTCTCCAACCTGTTCTCCACGACTTCCCTACTATTTATGGATGAGGAAGATGACTCTCTCTCCTCTCTCTAGAAGGTACTTGACCCTAGATATTCCCTATATAGGAAAAATAGCTAAAAATGGCTTATATGACCAAAATACATCAAAATGGTCTCATTTTGAAGGGTATGAAGTTTGACACTTCATCATACTGAAAAAATACAGTAAATAAAAACATTGTGGCCTGGTTCACACGTGTGAAACTCCAGAACCAAAACTATTTACAATTTTAGCCAATTTAGGCCTCAAACTAGCTAGGAAATGTTGACAATTTTCACACTCCCTCTTCAACATTGGATGCTAGTTTCAACATAGTCTTTGAGCACATTCCAAGATTAGATCTATGCATTAAATATAGGTCCTTTCCCAATGGTTTGGTGAAGATATCAGCCACACACTCCTTTGAAGAGACATGTTGAAGCTCCACCTCTTTGGCAATGACTTGATCTCTCACAAAATGGTGAGCAATCTCAATGTGCTTGCTCCTTGCATGAAAAACAGGATTGCTTGCCAAGCTTTGGGCTGAAAGGTTATCACAAAGTATGATTGGAGTCTTCTCTGGTTCCAGCAAGTGAAGATCCAATAACATCCTCTTGATCCAAAGAATCTCCTTGGTGCATGTTGTTAATGCCTTGTACTCGGCTTCGGTGGAAGATAGAGAGATAGTTGGTTGCTTCTTTGATAGCCATGAGACCACTCCATCTCCAAGATAGATTGCAAAGGCACTTGTTGACTTCCTATCCATTTGATCACCTGCAAAATCTGAATCTGAAAATCCACAAAGGTTAGGTGTAGTACCTCCATACAAGATGCCAAAATCTCTAGATCCCGAGATGTATCTAAGTACTCTCTTTCCTAGCTTCCAATGAGCCTCACTAGGATCTTGCATAAATTGACTTAGTTTACCAACCACAAAGCTTAGATCAGGTCTTGTGATGGTTAACCATATAAGAGATCCTATTAGCTTTCTATAGAGAGTAATGTCCTTGAAGGATCTTTCATTACTTCTTGTAGTTAGCTTTACATTTGATTCCATAGGAGTAGAAACAACTTTACAATCTTCCATATGAAACCTTTTTAGAATAGAGTTAACATACTTTTCTTGACATATGAATGTAGATTTAGAAGTTCTAATAATCTCTATTCCTAAGATATAATGAAGTTTACCAAGATCTTGAATTTCAAACTCTCTTTTGAGTGCCATCTTGATTTCATCTATATCTAGATTGTTACCACCACTTAAGATAATGTCATCAACATAGATCAAAAGTAAAGTGATATCATTTTCATTCAATCTAAAGTAGAGAGAATGATCATACTCACTCATAACAAAGTTTTGAGAAAGTAAGAAGGAATTGAGCTTAGCATACCAACTCCTTTGGTGCTTGCTTTAGCCCATACAAACTCTTTTGGAGATAGCACACATGATTAGGCTCATCATGTGAAACATAGCCCTCGGGTTGCTCCATGTAAATATCTTCTTCAAGATCACCATTCAAGAAGGCATTAGTAACATCCATTTGCCACATATCCCAATCATAAAGAGTTGCAAGAGAGATTAGGATTCGAATAGTTACCATCTTTGCCACGGGTGCAAAAGGTCTCATCATAGTCAATACCATATTCTTGAGCATACCCCTTTGCCACCAACCTTGCCTTGTACTTGTTGATTGATCCATCTTGATTTGTCTTGATCTTGAAGATCCACTTACAACCAATTGCCTTCTTGTCCTTTGGAAGCTTTACCAACCTCCATGTGTTGCTTTTGATGAGTGCTTGATGCTCATGATCCATGGCTTGGATCCATTCCTTCTTTTGAATTGCTTCACCTACACAAGTTGGTTCATCAAAAGAGGTAAGAAAAGCAAAGTTAGAGTTGTCCACCACTTGCTTTCCTTTTTCATCATAGGTTAGCCTTGATGGCTTAGCCCTTTGCCTTTGAGTCTTCCTTGAAGTTTGCTTTGGAGTGGCATCTCCATCTTCATCCAAGACATCTTGCACATCATGATGATTAGTAGGCACATCAACATCAACATCAACAACATTGGAAACATTCTCTTCATGAAAGATGACATCCCTACTTATGACAACTTTCTTTGTAGAAGGAATGTACACTTTGTAAGCCTTGCTTACTTCACTATAGCCAACAAACACACCCTTCTTTGATGAAGGATCTTCTTTAGTTCTATCATCAAGTGTGATATTGACAAAACATGTACATCCAAAGATCCTACAATGCTTGACACTCGGCCTTCTACCATAAAGAACCTCATGAGGAGTTTTACCATCCAAGGAAGCACTTGTCCATCTATTACATAGATAGTTAGCACATGCTAAAGCTTCCCCCCAAAAAGACTTAGCAAGATTAGCATGTAGTCTCATTGCCTTGGCACATTCACAAAGGGTTCTATTCTTCCTCTCGGCCACTCCATTCTGTTGTGGAGTCCTAGGACTAGACATCTCCCTCTTAATCCCATGTGCTATACAAAAGTCTTTGAACCTATTTGAGGTGTATTCCCCTCCATTATCAGATCTTAAGCATTTGATCTTTGTATTGAATTGGTTTTCCATTTCATTCTTGAACTTGACAAATGCAGCAAACACTTCATCCTTACTTTTAAGAAGATAGATCCAAGTATACCTACTAAAGTCATCAATGAAAGTTGCATACATCTTTGCCCCACCATTGCTAGTTGTACTAGAAGAATGAATATCAGAATGCACAAGTTGAAAAGCTTCTTTAGATCTAGAAGTAGATCTAGAATAAGCAAGTCTATGAGATTTGGACAAGGCACAATGTTCACAAACACTATTGTTTGCAACAAGACTTTTAGGGAGACCAAGAACAAGCTCTTTCTTTGCCATTACCTCCAAAGATTTGAAGTTGGGATGGCCCAACCTCTTGTGCCAAACTTCTTGGTTTGTCAATTGCTCCCTAGCCATACATCCTTCATGATTAGAGATCACACATGCATCAAGCTTGAAAAGTTTACCATGCCTCCTACCTTGAGCAATCAAGGATCCACATTTACTTATCAAACATGCATCTCCAATGAACTCCACATCAAGTCCTTTGTCAATCATTTGACTTACACTAAGCAAATTCTTAGTGATTGAAGGAATGTACAAAACATTTTCAAGATTTGCTTTCCTATTTGTTGAAAGGGAAATAGGAATAGTGCCTATGCCTTTGATGTCACATTGACCATCATTTGCAGTGTAGATGATGTTACCTTCTCCCTCATAAGACAATAAGGATGTAAAGTATTCCTTATGTCTTGTCATGTGAGATGAGGCTCCACTATCAATCCACCAAGGATCATTATCATCTATGTTGGCTAACAAACTTGAAGTCATAACAAGTGATTCACATGTGTTATGTTCTTCCTCATCTATTGTAAGATTTCCTTGCCTCTCTCCTTGCTCTCTTTTCTTCTTATAACATTCATTTGCAAAATGACCTTTTATCCCACAATAAAAGCACTTGAACTTTGACTTATTGTTCTTAGTAGAAGAGGAAGAGGAAGAGTGATCATCATGATCAAAGTTACCACCTTTGGACCATTTCCCTTTGCCTTTACCTTTGCCCTTGAATTTGCCTTTTGTGAAGAAAGCCTCTTCACCTCCACCTTGCAAGGATGCACCATCAAGCTTTGATTGCAACCTATGTTCTTCAGCCAATAAGATTTCTTGCAAGTCAACCACACTTGGCAAGACTCTTTGAATGGCAAAACTTTGCACAAGGTTAGCATGTTCATTTAGCAAACCATTCAACATAACTTGGACTATTTCACCATCTTTTATGTTCTCATCAATGCATGCTAAATCATCACTTAGGGACTTAACTCTCAAGATAAATGCATGAGCACTTTCACCCTCTCTTTGCCTACTAGAAAATATTTGTCTCCTTAGGGTCAATACCCTAGATGTGGACTTTGATTCAAAGAGCTTCTTTAAGGCATTCCATGCCTCACTTGCACTTTGACACTTTCCAACTTCCTTGAGAAGTTCATTTGTAACATTCATTTTAATGATATGAAGAGCCCTTTTGGCCTTCTTATCAAACCTTTGTTGCTCTTGAAGTGTGAGAGGTCTCTCTTCAATTTCTGCAACTATGTCCATGAGTTCATTCAACTCAAGTAAGGACTCCATCCTCACTTTCCAAGTAGAGTAGTTTGATGAACTCAACCTTTCACTAGACTCTAGCATGATCCCACCATTGGAAGCCATGATTCTAATGTTTCTTCAACTTTTAGGTTTTGTCCTAAAGCACTTAGCACTCACTTTTCTCTCAACAAATGATAGATAAAGAGATCTATGAAGATTTAGGACCCTAAAACACTTCTATCTTGAACCTAGATGGTTTCCAAGCATAGAAAGGAAGATTGAAACACATGCAACACTTTGCACACACTAAGAATGGATTACAAAATCAAACCAACCTGAACACACTCTTGCTTAAGCTCTCAAACTTTCCAGCAAGTGACCAAATCAAGTTATGGTGTGAAGAGTTACTTGCATTCTTAGAAAATACCCAAAACTAGGATGCCAAGATTACCTAGTAATGAACAAACTTGATCAACATATGATCAACACACTAAGATATTGATTCAACCTGTAAAACCACATGTAAACCACACTTCTAAAAGTTTATAAACTCCATCAAGTGATAAATACAAGATTTAGAGGTGAATGAATGAGCACACTTAGTGAATCACAAGACTAGCTTCACTATCTTGTCAAATCTTGGTGTTTAGATGTAGATCTAAGATCACTTCACATGAGAATGTTCCTCAACCTGTTAAGAACCTGAAAACACACTTGCATAATGGTTAACACTTCCAGCAAATGCTCCAATCAAATTACATAAGGAGAGTTACTTACATGCTCAACAAAGTACACCAAAATTTATGCCAAAATTGATGACAATCTTTACAATAGCTCTTCACAATGGAGCTTACAATATGTTCACCCAAAAAAGGGGATCTTTCATCCAAATGGGAGCTTTGCTCAGCCTTTAGGGAGAATTACAAACTCACTCTAAAAGAGCATTTGTCATCCACTTAAGAGAAGTTTCATCCACTTAGGAGAGGTGTTCATCCAAGAATGAGATTGTCAACAATAGATTGAAAAGAACATTGTTAGTATTGAATATGCACAAGCCTCACAATCACAAAGATGATTAGGTGTTATGATCTGATCCAAAATAGTTTCTTTTCAGCCTCTGATCTTCAATAGACCTGAAATATGCTTTTGATCCACAAGTTCAACTCACAAAACAAAGGTTAGTATATTTGATCAACAAAGCAATGCAAAATCATGCTAGAACTTGATCAAGACATCCAAATATCACCAAAAATGAATACTTACTGTAAATAGAAGCCAACCAGCTCTGATACCATGTGAAAAGATACAGATCCTAAGTGGATTAAACTCCAAGATCATTGGCTTGAAGCTTGCACTCCAAACTACATAAGCTAGGAATTGAAACACATTCTATGCTACCTAGAATGCAAAGAACTTGATCAAAAAGGCATTTATCAAAATGGAAACTTCCATAAACATCAAGTGCGGCCCAAAATAGCATTATACAGTCCATAATACATCAGCCTACCACTTTTGAAAGCACCTAAGATCATACACAATAGCTTGAAGGACAATACACACAACAAAGCTCTCAATGTAGGAAGAAACAATGACAATGATCTATGATCTCAATGAAGCATACAAAGGTTTCTCCAACCTGTTCTCCACGACTTCCCTACATTTATGGATGAGGGAAGATGACTCCTCTCCTCTCTCTAGAAGGTACTTGACCCTAGATATTCCCTATATAGGAAAAATAGCTAAAAATGGCTTATATGACCAAAATACATCAAAATGGTCTCATTTTGAAGGGTATGAAGTTTGACACTTCATCATACTGAAAAAATACAGTAAATAAAAACATTGTGGCCTGGTTCACACGTGTGAAACTCCAGAACCAAAACTATTTACAATTTTAGCCAATTTAGGCCTCAAACTAGCTAGGAAATGTTGACAATTTTCACAGGTGGTAGTTGGTCTCCGCAAGACACTTGCAATGATCTATCAGCTGCTTCGGTAAGATTATCAAAAACTGGGAATTTCTCAGAAGAACAGTAAACTGATGATAAACAATTAGATGGAAGGGAGAGTGGTGGTGACAACGGTAGATGGTGTGGACAATAGACATGAGAATGGGCGCAGAATTATGGCAAGAGGTTGGTTGAAGAAGGAGACGGATTTTTTGATGCTTGTGTTTCTCTTTTCTGAAGGATCTACGTCATGACTGGAATACTTCTGCTGATTGAGTATCTGTGGATTACCCATCTGCCTCTTTAGCCTTGTCTTTTCATATTTGACTTGGTGACCTTGGCTATCGATCTTGCTGATGTTGTTGTTGGCAGTGTAACTGCTCTAGTGGATCCAAGCAGATCCACTCTCTCTCCCCAAAAAAATCTGTTGGTGGGGAAGTTGTTGCTTGGTAACTGTTTCATGGCTCAGGACTGGATCGGTGTGTGGAACACGTAGTTGAAACTCGTTGAACATGCGACTGGGGCTAAAGATTGAACAAATTTTAGCTAAATTTGTTTCGATCTTGCATAGTTGGCTCAAAGAATAAAATGGCGATGAGAACAGGAATCAACTCTAATTTGACATGATTTCTCATATGGTCTCAAAAATCCTAAACAGTTGTACAAGGGAATACTGAAGATGGATAGATGAAATGAAAATGTGTCTTGGAGAGCTCTACAGAAGACTCTCGTGCAATAGCTATGTTCTCATGCAAAAATCCAATTACACAAAATAGCTGAAGAGAAACAAGAAAATAAACAAACGTTACAGAGAGTGAGAACTGTATAGCACTTGTGGAACAAAACTTGCATTCATCAACATGATAATGTACCTTGATAGTTGCAATATTTCAGTTGTTTTGTAGAGTAATGTGATTTACTTTGACCATGCACTTGTCAAAACAAGACAGTGTGGTTACACTAAATCTACCATCATTAATAGTAGATGTTGTAAGATATAGCTTGAGATGCAGGTATTATTGATGTACATGTCCTGAAGACCTCTTTAAAACAAGAGATTCAGAACCAAATCTCTATCTGGATTTCTGAATCCTAGAAATATAGTGATTTGGCACATTAGAATCTTATCAGCATGTGGAAAGACAAATAAGTTTGAGGTTGTGAAGGGGAGAAAAACTATCAAGTTCCCTTTGGAGGTTGCTCTTGATTGACATTGTAGCAGAGGGGGGGACGAATATTGGTTTCGCTTTTCTTTCGACAAGGACTCATTTCATATTAGTGTCTTTTGCATTATGGAGCTGGGGTATTGGATGGTGATGTAGAAGTTTACAAGAAACTTCTCGATTGAGCAGCAGGTTTAACTGTTGGTTGCTATGGTGCTCGTGTTGTTGTCATGAGGATCCTATTGTGATTCATAACTGACGTGACGGGCAGGTAGGATCTTAGTTGGTTGTTTCAGATAGTCTTTGAAACTGTGTTTTCTGATACAGTCAGGATACTCAGCATGGTACTTGGCCCTTGATTGGACAATCAGCCATGAAGTGGCCAATTTCACCACAGATAAACATCTAGTGTGCAATGGCGCTTGTATAACAACATTAGCCATCTTGTATGGCTAATGGTTCAGGACTTTCTGGTCGATATTCGGATAAGTCAAGGAATGTTAAGAATGTGATGGTTGTGCTTCATATTGTTGGACTGTATGTGCTTGGATAGGCGGATATGAAGGACAAGCATCAACAGATGCATAGCCCGGCAGTGTGGGGCACCATATTGTTTTTCGTCTATAAGGTACATGTGCAGGGTTTGACTGACCAGGCATACTGCTTTGGATAGACTTCAGAGTAGCTTGAAACTCATTGTGAGTTTCTCCATCTATAGTTGGGTGTTGCTTATTAAACAACTCCAACTAGGGATTTTCCACCTCCGTTGAGAGTGAAGGAGGCCTTCGGTTGAGATGTAAGCTAGGCCTCCGATTGAGATTTTGGCTGGGCCTCCAGTCGAGAGTGATGTGAGGCCTGCATTGAGATGTAACACAGGGCTCCGATTGGGATGTAACCCAGGCCTCCGATTGAGATTCCAACACAGGGGCTCCGTTGAGATGTAACACAGGCCTCCGGTTGAGATTCAACACAGGGGCTCCGATTGAGATGTAATACAGTAGTTAACACACAATCATAGAGTCAGGATGATACTGTCCAAGGACGGCCCTGTAATGATGCTATTCAAGAACGTGGCAAACTGTAAGTGTCAGACTGCAGATGATGGCAGATCCAGATAGGATGATGTTGTTTATGGAGCGGATCATGAAGAACATTGAACATGGGATGTAGTAGAGATGTGCAGGTGTTCAAGAGAAAATTGGGTGACAAAGGTTGACAGATCCCCTACTCCAGGAGGATCTGTTGGTTGTGTAAAACTCCTTTTCTTACTTATTATCCTATTAGCAGAGTACGATGGGCTCTTGCTTATGTTCTTTCTGTTTCAGAGCCCAAAATCAGGCAGAAGGGACAGGTTCTTGTTGTAGTATTGTCTTGCTTTCATAGGACATCCAGATGGGTCACTCTTGAACTGAATGCACATGCTAATCAACCAAAAATACAAGCCAATGTGTTCAACAAATGATCTACATTACTGCTCAGTTGAACAACGATGGATTCCTACTTCTACTTTGCTGCAAAATGAACTGAAATCAGATCCTAAGCACTACTATACTTGCATAAATTGACAAAACAAGGAAACAAGAACTAATCTACAACATGTTAGAAGTCCAAGAATCAAGAAACCAACCAGTCTTTTAATTCTTGGACATCCCAAGAATATCAAAAACTAGAATGTTATGAGAATATGCAAGATTTATGCCACATTTCTAGCCTATTTAGTTTACTTGAATGCTGGCTCCTACATTAATTCACAAGAAAACATGAAATCTAAACCACAACTAGGAAAGCAAGAAAACTAATCCACTCTAAATTCATAAACACACACAATATGAATGGAATGGTATGATTATAGGGGCATCACTCAAGAAAACCATCATGATCAAGGAGCTCAATGAATGCATCTAACTCATGGAGGCTCTTCTCATTTCAGCATGGAGTTGATACAATACACAAAAAGCTCCTCTTCACAAAGAGGGAGTCTCTTAATTAGGTGGCATCCTAGTGGAATTTCCACATTTCACAAATTACAAGTGGAATAATGCTCTCCACTAGAGGTCACCATCAAAAGGTGGCTCACTCTACTTTCTTAAGAGGATCTACTTGCATTTATTACATTTGCTTAGAAATACTAGTTCCTACATGGTCATTCCCATCTTACGGGATTCACACGAGGCTTACACAGTTCTGCTTGTCATTCCTAACTAGCATTCTCGGCTCTCAGTCTTCGATCGTCTCGTCATCTTAAGAACCTCCTCGGTCTAAGGTGAGAGTGTGCTCTTGGTTGCTCTGTCCGAGTACCTTGGGTGATTTTATCAGAATCAGCCAACATGAATCTGTAGTCATATGCAGAATGGTCCTTTCTTCTTGCAGTGCAATGCAAGGTATTACTGGATTGAACCAGGCATTTGTTGGTCGTATGGCCTGGTTGTGGCAGTGATCACAGAAGAAGATTGCTGATTCGAGGACTTTGTTCTTCTCGAATATTGGCTTGTTTTTGTTCTTCTTCTTTCCTTTCATGAAGAGAGCCTTCTCTTGAATCACTACTTCCCTCTCTTGTGTCCCTCATCAGTCTCTCATCAGCAACAAAGAATGTCATATCTGGTAGACTTAGTATGCGCATTCTCAACAGCTGATAGGACATCGGTAGAGGTTTCATGAAGTACAACAACTGCTGTGGTGCTGGGACCTGATTCTCCTATCCTGATGCAGCGAGTTGAGCAAAGATCGTTTCGATATTCTATGGTGCTGATCTAACTGTTGCCATCCCACCATATGGATTGCAGCTGATTGTGAAGGTGCATGACTGAAGCTGCAGTCCTCACTTCATACTTCTGCTTTAATCTTTTCCCAGCTGCATGGCTGCTTTCGTGGTCTTCAATCACTTAGAATTTGCTTTGCATAGGAACACAGATCATGCTACATAGTAACACAGACAGAAAAAACTCTCCACAGCAAGCTCACATAGCAACTGTATTTCTCAAAATGAAATTACACTGTACATATAGTTGTTCACTCAGGCAATCCATGCATGACCTAGGTGCCTGTTGGCGGGACGCGTGTCCCGTCGACTTGCCTCATGGCGAGGCAACTGATCCTTATCCACTGATAGGACCCACAGTACAGTAACACAGTGATTCTACTTTAATTCTAACTCTCTCCCTTAAAGTAGAGTCTACTTTTTATACATTCATATACATAGCTTCAAAGTCAACAAACTTTAAGTACATAAAAGCTTTGATCTAAACTTATCAAACATTTCTCCAGTAAGTGCTAAGATGACAAATCTCAGCCTGATGCTTATTGCCTTGGAGTAGAAGTGTGGCAAAAAGTGACATGAAGTGGGTTTAACACAGGTGAAGGTATGTCAAAGAGTTGCTGCACAAGTCTAGGTTGCAGAATTGCAAACTCAATAAATACTCCTATTGAACCAGGTAAAAAGTTTTCTAAGCTGATGAGTCACAATCATTTGATGCTACGTTGTTATAGACAACTAGTAGGGAGCTTGTATTTACCTTACCACGACTAGACCAGATATAAATGCTATGTTTGTTGCTTGTAAGTCAGTTTATGGCACACCTACGGAAACGCATTGGAAGGCAGCTATATGCATTTTTGCATTATGTGAAAGGCACTTTAGAGTATGGCTTGATTTACAGGAAGCATGATGGTTTAACCTGAGTTGTGTGGCTATGTGGATGCGGATTGGGGAGGTGACTATGATGATCATAGATCCACCACAAGGGTATGTATTCCAGTTTTGTGGTAGTTGTTTTCTTGGTCTAGTAAAAAGCAAAGTACAATTGCTCTTTCCACCACGGAAGCAGAGTATAAGGCAATGTGTAGTGCAGCACAGGAAGCTATATGGTTGAGACAAATCTTGTAAGATGTTGGCATGAAGTAGAAAAAATTCCATGACTTTACATAGCGACAGTCAGAGTGCATTCAGCTAGCAAAGAATCCAGTGTTTCATGCAAGAATAAATACATTGAGATTCAGTATCACTTTATACGTGAGAGGTTGCTGGTCGTGAAATTCATGTTGTTCATTGTAGCACAGAAGAACAACTAGCTAATATTTTTAGAATTTTTCCATGAGTCTTTCTTGATCATGTCTATCATCTCTTGATTATTCCTGTAATAATTAAGTCATCAACATAAAGAACAATCAAGCAACCATACCATCAAAGCATAAGACATATAGATTTGGATTAGAATGTGTTTCTCACCATCTCCTTTGAACAAAAGTAGGCATCAATCCTGCTATACCACGCACATGGTGCTTGTTTAAGACCATAAAGCACTTTCTTCAAGCGACATACTTTATTTTCCCGTCCCTTCGCTACAAAGCCTTCAGCTTGACCCATGAACACTTCTTCTTCTAACTCACCATTTAGAAAAGTAGATTTCACATCCATCTGATGCAAAGGCCAACCAAAATGTGAAGCTAAAGCAACAAGTAGACGTAGAGTATTCCACTTACATACTGGCACAAAGGTCTCCTCATAGTCAATGCCTTAATTTGTGCCTTTGATCACCAATCTTGCCTTGTGCTTTGCTATAATTCCATCTGCATGATACTTAGTCCTGTATATCCATTTGCAACCAATGGGTTTCTTGCCAACTGGTGGTTCTACTAAGTCCCATGTGTTATGTTTAGCAATTGAGTCCATCTCCTCTCCCATGGCCTTGACCCAAATGTCATCATCCTTCGCTTCACTATAAGTTTAAGGTTCTTTGCTTTGAATAATGCTAGATAAGAGAGCATAATTTGCTTCATACCTTTCAGGTTGTGTCTTCTCTCTTGTTGATCTTCGTAGCTCTCCCTGGCTAGATGATCCTGAAAAGTCATCTATGTCATGGCTCTCCAACAATCTCTCAAACCACTTAGGGAGCTTCCTGTCAGGTGCTCGGCTTCCTGGTGAAAATGTATCCCACGTACATCCTTCTCCTTGCATTTGTCACCTGCAACTTCAATCCTTCTTGCACCAAAAGGTTTGTCCCTACCTCTCCAACCTATCTCTTGAGGTTGAGTAGTAGTATCTTGAGATGTATCCTCATGTTCATCACTCGGAAATCAATGAATGGATCATCATCAGCTGGTATCCTCACTATACCATCTTTCTCACTGGATGTGTCTATCTTCTTAGCATCCTCGTCTTCATACATCTTGGATTCATCAAAGATAACATCACGGCTAATATGGATTTTGTTTTCCACTGGATCTAAACATCTATAGCCCTTCACATGATCATCATATCCTAGGAATATGCACTTGATAGCTTTTACATCAAGTTTACATCTTTCTTCTTTAGGAATGTGTACAAAGGCCTTATATTCAAAGATTTACAAGTGGTTCACCTTCGGATTCTTCTTCGTGAATGCTTCCTCAGGTGTTATCTTTGGTATGCAATGGTAGGACTTCTATTTTGAAGATAGACTGCCGTGCTACATGCTTCTGACCAAAAAACTTGTGGTAGTTTCATCTCAGCTAGCATAGATCTGGCACTTTCCACAATCGTACGATTCTTGCGCTCAACTACACCATTGAGAGCAGGAGTATGAGCTTGCGTAAATTGTCTTTTAATCCCACATTGATCACAAAGATCATTGAAGTCATTAGACTTTGTACTCACCTCCACTATCTGATCTTAGGACTTTGATCTTCCTACCTGTCTAATTTTCAACCAATGCTTTGAAGCTCTTGAAGTTATCAAATGCATCTGATTTCTTCTTCAAGAAGTAGATCCACGTGTTACGTGATATATCATCAATAAAGGTCATGAATAGAAGGGCTTTACCTAAGGACAATGGTCCTCATAGGCCCACATAAATCTGTGTGGATTAAGTCCAGGATGTTCTTTGCTCTTGAAACACCCTCTTTATTGAACTTCTCTCGATGCTGCTTCCCATATACACAAGATTCGCACATCGATTTCAAGTGATCTTCTATGGTAGGCAATCCTGTTACCATCTCCAATCTTCTCATCAAACTGAGGCTTCCCAAGTGTGATGGAATGGATGATACAAGTCCATGTTGCCCCTTAATTGTAGCATTCAACCTGTACAATTTTGTATTGGGCTCTCTTACTCCATCCGCATTAACTTTGAACTTTTGGTTCACATCTTTCACAAAGCAACGATCATGGGCGGATTCTACTTTCAACTTTTGATCAGTAATGACTCCAACAGAAAGTAGATTTTTCTTCAAACCCTGGTATGTGAAGTACCTCCCTAATCATCCTGCTTTTGCCATCAGATAGTTGGATTGAAACGGTGCCTATCCCCTTGATCTTGCACACCTCACCATTTGCTTGTGAAACAGATGTTCCATTATCCAACACTTTCAAGCAACTGAACCAATTCTTGTTACTTGTCATATGCCTTGTGACTCCCGAGTCAATATGCATGCTTGATCATCTTGATTAGATGACAATGCAGGTATGAAGATGCTAGAGTCTTCAATCTCACCCTCATCGACAAGATTACCTGCTTGTTTTGGTTTTCCCCTTGCCTTGTTCTGCCAGGAATTTGCGACATTCACTCTTTCAATGGCCCTTTTTACCACAATGGAAGCACTTGCCTTTCTTTTTTGTCTTACTAGAAGATCCCTCATCCTCTGAGACTTGGCAAATTGCTGCTTTAGACTTCTTCTTGCCCTTGCCCTTGCCTTGTTTTTGGTGTGTCGCAAGTGCCTGATCGTCAGTATTTTGATGTCTAGCTTTCACCATTTCTCGTCATTGCTCTTTCTGCATCCAAGATTCCTGTGAGCTCGTCAAAGGTTGGCAATCTTTCTCTTGATGCTATTCCGCTCACAAACATCTGATAGGGTTCTGCAATGCCACACAATGCATTGTGCACCAACTCCACGTCACGTATGCGCTCACCAATAGAATGCAGTTCATCCCTCATTCTCTTGATTCTGGTCATGTACGTCTGAATGTGCTCTCCTTGTTCCATGCGGGCACTATTCAGCTTTGACTTCAGAATCATGATTCTTGATGGATTTGACGTCTCAAACTGCTCCTTTAGAACATCCCATGTCTGTCTGGGTGTAACAACATCACAAATGTGGGTAATGATGTGGTCCTTCACTGAAGAATTAATGAAGGTCAAAGCTTTTCTCATCTTTTTGGTGAACACTTTGATATCCGCTTCATTTTGGCGGCCTTCTCTCATCACCTGTGATGACTTCCACACGTCTTTCTCCATCAGTATGTTTTTCATTTTAAATTTCCACACTGCATAGTTGGAAATCCCATCCAATTTGCTACTTTCACTCAAAATGGACTCTCCCATGTTTGCCATCGCAAAACTACTTGAAACTTATGTCGTAGGTTAAAAATAGTATGCCAAGGCCAACAGTGATGTCAAAAGTTGAAAATAATGACCTGCACTTTTTCCCTTACCAGGCCACTCGCTGCTTTTCCACCAATTTGAAAGCCAAATTGGCGTCACCTTCCGAAATGCACTCAGTCGTCAACTCCCAACAACATGCCCAGTGGAATGGTGAAATCACTCCATTGCAGTCACTCTATTTTGTTGTACCGTACTTGCAGGTACAGTCCGATGGCCTTCATTTGGAGGTTACAGCCTTTCGTTTGGGTCAAAACGGGCAAAGGACCCAAAAATAGGGACTTTTCTAATTTTTGAATCGTTTCTTCATCTTGAAGAATTTTCACTTTCCCACGCTGCATGGCTGCTTCCGTAGAACACAAATCATGCTACACAGTAACACAGACAGAAAACACTCTCCACAGCAAGCTCACATAGCAACTGTATTTCTCAAAATGAAATTACACTGTACATATAGTTGTTCACTCAGGCAACCCATGCATGACCCAGGTTGTCGTTGGCGGGATGCGTGTCCCGTCGACTTGCCTTGTGGCGAGGCCAACTGATCCTTATCCACTGATAGGACCCACAGTACAGTAATACAGTGATTCTACTTTAATTCTAACTCAATCTGCATGAGTAGATCTTCATTTATGGACGAAACAATGATCGCCATTGCGTGCTCATCCTTTCTGATCCATTCAGCTCTCCTCGGGTCTCCCTCTGGAGGCTGCACCTTTTGAGAGCTCGGTCACCAACCAGATGCCTTCGTCCTTCAGGAGTGTTTTGATTTTGAATTTTCAGATTCTGTAATTTGCACCATCAAGACTGATTGCTACTCTGGTCTGGATTGTCGTAGTCATATTGTGTTGTTTGGAAGAATCACTGTTGGGATATCAGTAGTGATAACCTGTTGGCTCTAATACCATGTCGTGGAAGCTTTTTCTTTCTTGTGTTTTGTGTTCGTCCTCTTTCTTCTGATTTGCGAACAATTTTCTGTCTTCGATTTTTCTTTTCGTGCGGAAGCTCTTACGGGATCCCAGACACTCAACTACGCATCACAGAACATGTTTTATTCTAGCAATCAAGAGACATAGCACAAGCCAAGAGATACACGAAATAGAGCGATTATATTGTCAGTTTTGGTTTTAGAGCGAGATCGTCAGTGTCTCGCTCGTTGGCAGATTGACTCTCTGCTCTTTCGTTGTGTTCTGCTCGTTGGCAGACTTTCATGCACAACAATGGTATTTTTTGCTTTCTTACTCTATTCGCTAAGTCTCTCTCTGTTTCTTATAGATCTCTGTATTCACTATCTCTCCACTTTTTCTCTTCTTCTTCTTCTTACATAGTTATACCTCCACCATGTGGAGTTTACAAGATAGCTAAACGTAGAATCACAAGACTAGTTAACGCTAATCAACTAGTTAGTTAGTCTCCGTCGTTGCTATTCGTTTCAGCTGGGCATGAAGCCCGTTGAGCTGCCAGGGTGGTAGTGCGAAGGATTTCTCTTCATTTGTTTCATTCTTTTCATTTTTTTTGCAGTATTCATTCTGCGCCCCTTTTGCGGTTTACGGTCCTGGAGGTGTGTTTACGATTCGTGATTGATTCACGAATCATTCGTGCTTCGAGTCAAAGACACGTTGACTGTCGTGAATTGTTCTCGTTCGACCTTCGTGTCTTGTTTGTGCTGTGACAAAGTTGCAGGAGTTCACCATTTCTGACACAATGCAAGCAAGATCACACTTTTCCAAGATCTCCTCCTTTGCCAAGCTCATTTTTTCAAAAGCAACACTAGCCTCCAACTTAAACAATCTTCCATGTTTAAATCCAACTTAAACATCATTCTTCAAGATGAAGCAAACACCATGCTTAAAGTGGACATCCAAACCACTTTCTAAGAGTATACCAACACTAAGCATATTCTTGGTGATTGATGGTACATAAAGGACATTTTCTAGATCCATGCATTTTGAGGATTCTAGACACAAAGAGATGGTGCCAACACCATCTATCCTACACTCTTCATCATTTGCAGTAAAGACAAACTTTTTAGCAACATTGAAAGAGTGTAAGGTTGAGAAAAAGCTCTTTTCACAAGACATGTGGGAGGTAGCCCCATTGTCGATTCACCAATTGTCTCTTGAATTGTTATTGCTTGTTGGTGAGGATGTAGATTCCATCAAGAATACATCTACTTCGTCCTCCTCCTCCTCCTTTGCAAGGTTTCCTTGTTTGTCCTCCTCTACTTGTGCTCTTAGCCTCTTGTAGCATTCAGATGCATAATGCCCCTTCTTTCCACAAAAGAAGCATTTCTACTTTGACTTGTCCTTTGAGCTTGATGCATCATCCTCTTCTTTGGCCTCCTTGGATGCTTCTTCTTTCCATTGGTCTTCTTTTTGCCCTTGAATGAGAAATTGGCTTTCTCGTCGCCATCCTGCAAAGACAAGGAACTCATCCTAGCTTTTACATGGAGCATCCTACACTCTTCAGCCACTAATACACTGTGAAGTTTTTCTATAGTTGACAAGTGTCTTGGATGGCAAAAATTTGGACCAGATTTGCAAAGTCATCTCCTAGACCATTAAGAAAAAAATTGTGCAAGCTCTCCATCATGAATCTTCTCTCCAATGGAAGCCAACTCCCTATATAGAGACTTGATTCTAAGCACATAATCATGTGCACTCTCCTCACTTTTGTTCATGCTTTGCAAAATCTGATTTCTAAGCATGAGTACTCTTGAAGTGTTACTAGATTCATAGATTGATTTTAAAGACTCCCAAGCCTCTTTACCACTAGTACATGCTGATACTTCTCTCAACAAATCATTGCTCACATTCATCTTCACACATGAAGTGCAAGCCTAGATCTCTTCTTGTATTTATTAACTCCTGTGCACCTAGAGGTTCATCTTCATCTTAAATCAAGAACTCATGAGGTCTTGGAGCACCAAGAGTGACTCCATCCTAACCTTCCAAATAGCATAATCTATAGAATTCAATCTCTCACTAGCTTCTAGAAGGTATGCTCCAGCAGATGCCATCTGACTACTGACTTCTACAAACAAGAAATAGATTTGATTGACTTGAAACTCACAAAGGTCTCACACTTGCAATGTTTCACTCAAATTTGATTTCTAATCCAACAAATGGACTTATAATCACAGTTCTATCTTTCCCTCACAAAGCTGGAATGAAGACAAGATGAAATGAAAACTATTTTCAACCAAGAAATGGATTTGATTGTCTCTAGAAACTCACTAAGGTCTCTCCTCTTGTAGTGTTTCACTCAAATTAGATTTCTAATCCAACAAATGGACTTATAATCTCAGTTCTAGCACTCCCTCACAAAGTTGGAATGAAGATAAGATGATGTGAAATCTACTTACAATCAAATCTTGTCAATTTTGGCTATTTTTGGACAAAAAAAATGACTTAATCTCTTTCACATTTTTTTTGATGTACTTTCGAGACCTGTAAAACAAGTTTAGAGGACCTGATTTCAGCCTAGATTAATCAGATCTCATGACCTATGTCAAATCTAATTAGTGGCACCCAATCTTGGTAGCTTATCCTAAGATTTCCACCAAAAAATTACATCAAAAGCTCACAAATTGAATTTCTTTGGATCAAATGAATACCATGCATTAAATGCAGGTTCAGAGGTGCCCACACGTGGACAGTATGGTTTGGACCCCTACCAAGTTTGGAATCAAAGCTCCTCACCAAAATCAAGATTCTAGCTTGCCCTCTCAATACTAGTTTTTAGCACCAAAACTTGCTAAAAATGGATTTGAATTAGATCAATGGCTTATGCTCTTGTACTTGGCTCTGATACCATGTGAAAGTACTGTGCTTTAGGACCATAAATGGATCTACAAAAGATCCACAAGAGTGATTGGATGCTTGCTTAACAATCTATCAAAAAACTAGACACAAAAAGTTGATCTAGATTGGCAAATTTGACAAACAACAAGCATTAACAATCAAAAGCATTGATCAACATTGAAATCCAAGCCCACACGTGTGTACTACAAGCTGTAGTACAGCCTTCAACCTGAGAAACAAGTAGAAATTGATTTGGTTTCATTTGGATCACAAAAACTCAATGTACATAGTGAACTAGCTTGAGATTGCCAATGAGCTCCAAAAATTTTCTATCTTCTCACTATGGGAGCTTGGAATACATAGCAAATTCGACTTCCTTATTGAAGTTAGGTGGATTTCCAGCATGTAATAAGGAATTTAACTCACCCTTCTTGCCCTAAAATGAAACCCTAGCCTAGATCCTAGAGTTATGCTTGGTAGGTAGCTAGTTGGTCAAATTATCACCATAAACTTAGGTGTAGGTCCTATAAAGTAGGGATGACCACCAAGGTAGACATGACCAACTCTCTTGACTTGACCCTAACCTACATTATGAGTGGATTGCCACGTGGCATCTTGGCCTCACATGTGTGGAATCCACTTATGTACAAAATTTACATTATATTTCATGGTTTTTGATCAAGCTAGATTTGCCAATTTTTGGCAATTCTTCACACAAAGGCACGTGGTCTAAAGAGAAAGATCAAGGTGAGCTTTCTAATTTTGTTGGAAGAAGAAAGATAGATCTAAGCTAAAATGTTTCTATTGTGGAGTCAAAGGACATTTTTCTAGGTAGTGCCTCAAAAAAAAAAAAGATCAAGGTGAGAAACAAGAGGCACTTTCACTTTTGATGAGGATGGTGTTGATGAGCAAAAATTTAAGTGATTCTTTTTTATGTCTTCTTGTTTGCTAACTAATGATAAAGATATTGATCCATGGTGGATTGATAGTAGAAAAAAGGCTCATATGATATGTCACAAAGAGTACTTCACTTCTTTGGTGCCTTATGAAGGAGAGAAGAAGGTCCTCAACATGGCCAATGATGGTAATGTTACTATCAAGGGCATTGGTACTGTTTCTATTTTTCTCTCATCTACACATAGGAATGTAAGCTTGAATAAAGTTTTATTCATACCTTTCATTTACTAAGAATGTTCTTACTGTGTGTCAAATGGTTGACAAAAACCTTAAAGTGGAATTTGTTGGTGATTCTTGTTTGATCAAAAGGAATGAAGTCTTGATTGCTCAAGGAGACAAGGTGAGCTTTACAAACTTGATGGATATGTTGGTTCTAACCATGGTGGTTTGAAGGCAAAGAAGAAAGTTGGTGAGCTTTGTTCAATGTCAGAGTCACAAAGGTTGTCTTGTTCAGGTCTAGCTTAAGATCTAAGATGCCTTTTCATTAAGTACATTTGGATGTGCATAATATAGTGCTTTGAGTAATGGAGGAGCAAAGATGTTTGAGGCTTGCATTGATGACTTTAGTAAATATCATTGGACTTATGTTCTAAAGAGTGAGAATCTCATATTTGATGAGGCAAGTATACTCTGTAATATGTAGAATGTATATCATAGCCAACCAAGAATCCTTCATCCAGCTTCTTCCTCTTCTTATCTGGTATGTGTGCATATGCTACACATCCGAAGATTCGGACATGAGCCAGATTCGGCTTGCTTCTCCACCATTACCTCATGTGGGGTAGTGTGTGCAACTGTAATACCCTATCACATGCATATTTTTCTTGAATTGCTATTTTGTGATGCAAAACCCCAATCAAGCTACTCAATGATGAAGATAACCACCGAATATGAAGAAATATCTAATGGTCGCGACAATGTCCAAAGATATATTGAAGATAAAGAGGCCTAAATAAATGTGATTGTGATATTGGTCGCCGATATTTCTAAATGTCAGTTGGACAACTAGATTTTAATCTCAAGAACAATAAATGAGTTTAAAAACATCTAAAATCACAAATATAAACAGTCTTTTTGGGGAACGACAATCTTTTATACTACTTATCCTTACAATTAAGATAAGCAATAATGCATCACTAAGTCAAAAACCACTTAGAAAATAACTCTGGCCAAATTTTTCGACATTGTTGCATTTTTTGCTTTTCGGAAAATACGACAGTCTTAGAAGTGCCTTAGAAAAGTTTTTAGGCATACTGTCGGGTTTTTTCACTTTTTCGCCCCTTCGGGAAAAAAGCGACACTACCCTTGAAAATGTGACATTGCCCCTTGAAAAATCGACATTGCCCTTTAAAATTATGAAAGTGTCTTTTGGCAAAATGTGAAGGTTTGCGGCGTGAAGACAAGGTGTAAATGGGTAGAGAGCAGCTGATGAGGGACAGTGACAGGAAACTAGAATCAGTTTTGATTAAGCCTAATGCATTTCTTTTTATTAGATCTTTTAACTTAATTAGTTCTCTAGATTGATCGCATGAGAAGGAGATCACAGATACAGACTAACACAGTCAACAGACACGGAATAGACAGAACTGTAAAAGTTTGAGATAGCTCTAGAGTGAGTTTTATAGATAAGCAGTAGCTAGTCATATTATTTGTGAGAGAGAACATCTCTCTAGCACACCAACACGCTGATCTGGAAAACAGACAGTGCTCAAGAAAATTTTGTAAATTCAGCTCTGATAATAGAAGCGATTTTCTCAATGTTCTATTCTATGATGTATATGATCTACAATATTGGAATGCATGCTAGCAATAGGTATCTTTCCGCTGTTGTTTTACTCAACATTATCTATTGTTTACAAGTTGTATTTTACAAACAGATCGTCAAAAGCGATCTAGGACTTGGAAGAGAATTAGGCCATAGTCAGTAGCACTAGCTACTTCCTGCCAAGTCGGCTCTATTCGGCCTTCATCTCGGAAAACATCACAGACTCCCATCAGTGGTTACAGAGTGACCTGACTGCTCGGCCCTATCGGTGCCTTTTGTGTCACAATCCCATCAATGATATCAGAGCCACTGAGCTCTATCAGAGCCATTGAGCTCTATCAAAGCCATTGAGCTCTATCAGAGCCACTGAGTCCTACCAAAATGACTGAGCTCTATCAGAGCCCTCAACTCTAATCAGAACTCTATCTAATTCCTTCAGGCTATGGCATCCATTAGCAGCATTCAATCAAAGATCTGCACGATCCTTGACTCCTCAGGATCAAACTTCCTAGCATGGAAGGTGAAGACTTCTCTCATACTGAAAGGAGAAGGTCTATGGCCCTGGGTTGATGGCACAGAAGAGATGCCCACAACCACCGGCAAAGAGCTATGGGAATGGAGAGAAAGAAACGACAAGGCAATAGCCATCCTATTTTCCTCCATCAAAGACAGCTTGACACTTGATCTAGTCACACTCTCCAATGCAAGAGAAATGTGGGATACTTTGCTGACCAGATTTCAAACGAAAAAATCATGAAGCCAAATTATGCTTCTTGAAGATCAACTGACCAATCTGAGATGGGATGGTAAAGACCTCACCTCCTTCATCAGAAGAATAAAGGACCTGTTCCTCTCACTACAGAATTTCGGAACAGAGAATGCAATCTCAACAGAGAAGTAGCTCACATCCCTGCTACGAGCTCTACCAAGATCATTTCAGACGACCCAAACATTGCTTGCTAAAGATCCACAAATGACCCTTGAGAAGGCTATAATCGAGATCAGAGAAGAGGTGAAACCCCGCGAACACCTTGATGACAAGAATAGCTCTGGTCAAGCTCTCTAAAACAACAAAGAGAAGAAAAAGAAGAATTTCAAGCCTACGAGAGAGTCAGACCAAAGACAAGATTGAAAACAACAGTCAGAGAAAGAGCCAAAGAAGACAAATGGAAGAGCATAAATAAGTTGAGACAACAAGATGGTGAGAAGAAGACCTGCATGAGATGCACACGAGAAGGCCACACTGTTGATAAGTCCTAGCTCAATCCAAAGATAGAATGCATGAACTATCATAAGAAGGGTCACGCAACCGTTGACTACAACCAAAATCCCAGAAATAAAAAAGTTCAGAACAGACGGGAGAGCGACAATAGCTCATTCTACGTGGAGGAACCCGAGTCCTCCAAGATGGCCGAAGACATATTCAACAATGGCAAAAATCTAATAGCCTACTTGTGTACTGATGTCTGTGCGACATCAACCTCAGATACACAGAAAATAATTCTTGATTCAGGTGCAACGTCACACTTCGTAGAAAAAAGACACATGATCACTGATTATCAAGAATCAGAGTCTTCCAGATATATAATCTTGGGAAATGGTTCCAAACACAAAGTCAATGGAATTGGAACATTGTGGTTAAGCACCAAAGAAAGAGACAAAAGGCTCGATGATACTCTATACGTGTCCACTCTTCAAAAGGACCTACTATTTGTTGCCAAGATGGTAGATGTAGGACTGACAATCACCTTTGAATGCGATTCTTGCAAAGTGGTTGAATCCACAACCACTCATCTCATCACCACAGGAAAGTGAAAGGGGAACATGTATTACCTCAGGATCCGAGTACCTTCAGAACAAGCTCACCAGATCAACGAATCGATGGATATTGTATGGCACGGGATACTTTATCACATGAATACAGTTGCACTAGCCGAAGCGGAGTATTCACTGGAGTCAATATCAAAGATGCAGCATGCTTGAAGTCTTGCAATGCCTGTAACAAAGGCAAGATGTCACGTATACCATTCACCAAGGATTCTTTCATAATGAAAGAACTCCTGGAACTGGTACACTCTGACATCTATGGACTGTTTGATGTGGTCTCCCTCGGAGGTTCAAAGTACTACATCACTTTTGCAACCGTGTACTTTATCCACAACAACTTAGAGGCCCTGGACAAATTCACAGAGTTCATGAATTGGACTGAGAAATGCACTGACAACAAGGTGAAACAGTTGAGAACGGACAGATGAGGAGAATATGTCTCCAAATGCTTTGCAGAATATTGTACCAACAAAGGCATACTTGACTGTAGCCTACACACCACAGCACAACGGTGTGGCAGAGAGGAGAAATCATTCTCTCATAGAAACTACGAGATCCATGATGGCTTATTCAAAGCCATCAAAATTTTTATGGGCTGAAGCAGTAGCCACAACCAACTACCAGAACAGAACAAGTAGATCCAACATTGCACATACCACACCACACAAGGTTTGGTGGGGCAACAAACCAAGTCAGACACATGTGTGCATTTTTGGATGCTTTGCATATGCCCACATTGTAGATAAGAAAAGAAAGAAGTTGGATGAAAAGGTAGAACATGGATTTCTCGTAGGATATGATGTTCACTAATCATACTATAGGATCTACATGCTTGACAACAAACAGATCAAGACTGTCAGAGACGTCAGATTTGATGAGTCAAAGACAATGGCTGATGGAGATTCAGTCGACTACAAAATATTGACCAGAGGCTACTATGACTTGCCAACATCAACAGAGGGAGCAGACCTTGAGCATCTGGAACAAGATATTCAAATTCCAGATGGACAGAGTGATTGTTCAGACGATGAGCAGCAAGACATGCAACTTGTACCACCGGCTACTCACCATAGTTCAACAGTCAGCAAAGGCAAGGCCATCGATCTGACTGTAGACACTCCAAGAAGGTCCACAAGAGAAAGAAGAGCACCAGTCAAATTTGTAGCAAAAGGTTTCACTTTGAAATATGGTGTTGACTATACTGAAACCTTTTCTTCAGTCGTAAAGCACTCGTGCTTACGCCTGCTATTTGCATATGCAGCAGCATACAATCTCAAGATCCACATAGTGGATGAAAAGACCGCCTTCCTACATGACGAGTTGAATGAGGAGGTCTACATGGACCAACCTCCAGGATTCATATGCTCACACTTTGCCAACTATGTCTACCAAATGCAAAAAAGCATATACGGACTGAAGTAGTTCGACAGAAAGTGGTATAAGAAGAAGGATCACACCCTCAAATTCTTAGGATCTCAACCATTGATGGCCGACTACAATGTCTATACAAAGGTCACAGATGGAGAAATCATAATCATTGTTGTCTACGTTGATGACGCTTTCATTCTATCCAAAAGGGACAATCTGATTGCTCAGGTGAAGCATGATATTTCTCAACACTTTCAAATATCAGACCTAGGGGGAGCAAGAAGCTACCTAGGACTAAAATTGACAGAGATCTTGATGAAGGGAAGCTGTATCTTCACCAACCAAGATACATCCAAAAAATCATTGACAATTTCCAAATGATAGATTGCAAGGGAGCTAATATGCCCATGGTAGCTAGAACGATTCTGACGAAGCATGACGGTCCGCATAATGCAAAAAAACAGGAAGCCATGCAGAATGTGCCCTACAAGAGGCTGATCAGATCACTCATGTACCTGGCAGACAATACATTAATCCAGGCCCTACACACTGGAAGCTCACCAAAATAATTCTCCAATACCTTCAACAGACGAAGGATTATGGGCTATGTTTCTCTCAGCATGAAGGATTCCAGATCAAATCCTACAACGATGCACTTCTAAATGTCCATTGACAACTAGCTTTTAATCCAAGAATAATAAATGTTTTAAAAACATCTAAAATCACAATATAAAGTAGTCTCTTTGGGGAACGGCAATCTTTTATACTACATATCGTTGCAATTAAGATAAGTATATAACACGACAACAATGCTTGACTTGCCTGTCGTATTCTGCAGGTAGGCGACTTTAGCTACTGCTTCAGGCCATAGTGATCTTGATGCCTTGGAGTAGGCCATCATGGATCTTGCAACTTCCATGAGAAATCTGTTTTTCCTCTCAGCTACACCGTTATGCTGTGGTGTATAGGTTGTTGTCTTCCTATGAAGGATGTCTTGACTTTTACAAAAGTCGGTAAAACGGTTGGAGATATATTCTCCTTCTCTGTCGGTCCTGATCTGTTTGACTTTCTTCTGCGTCCACTTCTCAGCCCAATTCACATGTTGTGTAAATTTTTCAAGAGCTTCAGATTTGTTGTGGATGAAGTAGACACAACAAATTTAATATAGTCGTCAATAAAGGTAATAGTATCTTAATCCTCCTACATATAGTACATCAAAGAGTCCGCAGATGTCTGAATGTATCAGCTCCAGAAGTTCTGTTGCTCTGAAAGAATCCTTCGTAAAAGACGTACGTGACATCTTCCCTTTGTTGCACGCATCACAAGGTGTTAGGTTTGCATCTGATGCTTACTCCTGTGAATGCATAATCTGGCTTGCTTTGTACAACGCCAGTGGGTTTATGTGGCATAGTCTCCTATGCCACAAAACATCCATAGACTCACGGACTTGATGAGCCT